>OY751494.1:1351055-1400333 GCA_963565915.1 Entoloma clypeatum
TAAAGTCCATAGCTTGCACAAGAGGTTGATAAAGTGGATGAGGGGGGTATTTATGATGTGGGCGTCCCGAACGAGTGTGCAAATGATACTCTATGATAATTAAATATGATCTAGCATTAGAATTTCAAAAGATGAATAAAGATGATACACGGCCTAAGGACAGCATGGTGCGTGAATGAATCGTCGACTGACGGCGCGCGGTTTTCGTTCGGTCGTGTGAGAGAGATGTCTTGTGCAGCTTCAACAGGAATAGTGGTAAATGGTATGCGCGGTAAGTGGGCTGAGCGAAGTTGGGAACGAATGGATGAGGGGTAGGCTACACGTCGAGTTTTACTCCTCAATCCGACCTCAGCGCCGGTGTGTCGTTCTGAAAAAATCACGAACGATATAGTTAGCGACTATATCCCTATATTTGATCAAGTAGCAGGAAACTTACAGGTCGGATAAATGTCAACATATGACATGTAATGTACCCCTTCGAGAACCCAGCGCCAGCATAGGCGAAAAGATAATGCCATTTTCGCTTGAATGCTTCATAATCTGCGCGATTGCGCAGTGCGGGGTAATCTTTCGCGATGATGTCTTGTGTGAGATTCGCGTCAAGGCGATATCCCCATTCACGGAGCGTGCGCGGGTAGTCTATAACGAACACAAATCAATTAAACTAAGGGGATTGAGATGAATGTGGGGAAAACGTACGAGCAGCGTGGTTCTCGACACCCTCGAGCGTGAACTGGTTATGTGAACCAGCCTGCGCGGCAGTGATAAGGGCTGTCGCGCTCGGAAGGCACGAATTCGGCCACATGTAACGGCGCATGAAGTCTTCTGCTCTAAGAAAGTTATTCAACACCTGTTATCAAAGTAGGTAGAGGTTGATAGACGCACTGATACCCAGTATATCGAGATTCGGGAAACGTTGATGCGGAGACGACGGCCGTCGCCCCATGTGCTTTTAGAGCAAAGTTAACGAGCTTGAAGTATGTGGCATAGTGTTTTGCGCCGACGTGCTGGTTTGAATGTTATTATGATACCGGGGAACGAGGGGCGCCGATCTCACCTCGAGCATTTCGATGCTCACAAAAGCATCAAAAGCTTTTTCAAACTCTTGCGGTATCTCGCGGTAGTCCATTAAATGCACGCGTATCCGGTCTTGCAGACCAGCTGCCCGTATCCTCTCCTCTGCGAGAGTTTTTTGCTCTATCGACAGTGTCAATGTGTCGACTTCACATCCATAACTCTTGGCGGCCTAAAATTGAAGCCACGTGGAGGTCAGTTCTAAATTTAGCAGGCCAGGTTGGGAATGAAATCGTACCTCGATGGCAAGTCCACCCCAGCCTGATCCAAACTCTAGTATCCTATGTCCAGGCTTGACGCGTGCCTTGTCTAGTACGTGCCTGATTTTGCGAAGCTGGGCTGCTTCGAGGTCGTTTGGCCTCGGAACTTTTTCTGTCTCCAGGTCACCGCGCACACCACCTTCGGCATCAGACCAAAGTGCACATGAGTACATCATTTCGCGGCTCAAAAAGGCCTGTTCCCGAGAAGGGGCATCAGTTAAGTTATATGATATCAGATTACAGTAATCTGAGCCCACCTTGAAGAGTTGATTTGATTGGTCGTAGCTGGCGATGGCGTTCAGGCGGGCCTGTGAGCGCGTTTGGCCGAGGAAAGAGTTGTAGAGACCGGAGATAGCCGAGGAGACACGAGCGACTGCAGAGGACAGGGTCTGTTCCATACCTGCTTGATTGTCGAGCCATAGCTGTAACGTGGATCAGTCTTAACTCAAGCTATAGGATGGGAAGTAGCGCGCCACGTACATTCATGCAGGACTTGAGGGATGAAACATCGATATCGCCGATCATGTAAGCTTCACTGACTGGAGAAAGTGTTAGAGCAGTGCCTAGGACCCTGGGATCTGAGTGGACGCGTACATCCTAGATCGCCAGACAGGAGGAGGCGCAGCCAGAAGTTGTCGTTGACGACGGTGAGGTGGACGTTGGTACATCCGTTTTGGTAGCGGCCGAAGGAGCGCGTTCCATCAGAGTCGGAAATAGTGAGGTGACCGATGTCTATTGCGTCTTGGAGGACAGCCAATATTGAGCTGCGCGCTGGGGAGACAGGGTTAGATATCGGGTGGTGGAACGATAATCGGACGGGGTACCGAAAGAGAGGATCCATGAGCGGGGACTGAGAAGTGAAGACAAGGCAGACGATGTCTGGATGGACTTCCGAGAGGATGATGGGCCGGGAAAGGCTACGCAGGGGGGCTGAGAATGGGAAGACATTGAGTGAACTGGGGAAATCGTGAATGGGAGTTACCTGACTTTATAGTAAATCGCGAGTTGGTTGCAGAGACGCTACTACTTTGGATCTCACACAGTAGATCTGTCCTCCCACGTGTCGTTCGTCCAATCCCGGGAATCCCAGGAATCGTGGGTGAATCCTACGTGTAGATAGCCTTTTGACTTCTTTCCTTTCCAGAACGATCGTAGATGGTCATGTTTTGCGAGTGCGGCAGTCATGCGCTTACTCCGGATAGATAACTCGCGTCAGGGCAGCAATCACTTGTATTTTTTTCACCAGCCATCCGAGGAGCATTCGACGACACTTCACTCCCGCCGCGGTACGTTCCCGACCTTGCCAAACCAGTTGCAACAGTCCGACGATTCCTCATACCATGATCAGAATTCTGGAACCTTTGGGCCAACATTCAAGACCTTGACATCCGAGTCCCTACCTCGGACACATATATAGATCTCTACGACCGCCCTCCCATCGCCTCGGAATTTTCTCCGCGTACTTCTCCAGATATCTATCATCATCCGGTTAGAGATCAGCATCGCCGCCTTAATGAGCCTTGTCGTCGACAGTGGCTTGCAGTGCCTTATTTTTCGTCATCCATACCTTTGATCTACGCCCAAGGAGGTTTCAGGACGACTGGCGGATGCCGTGCGGATCTCGTTTCGCTCAGCAGATCCCCTCGGCAAATCAATTCTATTGGGCCGCCGTGGTGATCACCAGTGCGTTCTGACTTATCATTTCGCCACATGTTTGTCCAGCGAGTTTTCAAAACCACCTCCAATCCGAACCTGTGATTTTCACTCTCACCGCTAACCCCAAGTTATTAGCCCAAGGTACGTTTCGTTCGATTTACAAAGTTCACTCCGTCAATAACATGAAGAGATATATCATCAAGGTGTATAACGCAGAAAGACATATGGTTGCTAAATCTGAATAGGATAGTTGATAATTTTAGGAAACCCGCCAGGACTGAAAGGTACCGACCTCGAGCATGATGCATTCCCGGTCACTGACTTCCATTCCTAAGAACTCTGAAGGAGTGCAATATAATTCACAGCTGCTCGTGTGCCCAGAGTGAGGGCACGCCCGACGACACTGCTCTCGGTTCAATAGCCTCCGTTTACCCATGGAAACGAACAGGCAAAGTATCCCAAATTTACCTTACCCGTATGGGTCCGTCTTGGACGCCCGAAGTTGTCAGCATCGGGTCAGCCGTTTAGATGATCTGCCGTTATTTTCTCACCTGTTGCTACAGGCCGTATCTGCCCACTCTATAGTATCTCTGGATTGGCTCAGGCAATAACATGACCGATTGGGAACCCCTGTGCTGCAACATCCTTGATCGACCCTCGATCAAAACCTTGACTACATAGTAACCCCGGGGTTTCGACAGGATATGTTTGATTGGCTCAGGTTCCGGGACTTCCTCGAAGTTGGGATGGGCCAGAGCCGATCACTCTATTTGGTTTCGCTCGCAGTTGGAGGGAAAAGTGGACTTGGCTGAAGCTAAAAAGCCAGATCGAACACTCACGACGGTGTTCTGGGCCACAATATGTATACTTGTACTTGGTCCACGCTTGGAAGGATATCGCGGACTCCGATTTCACATCTCTGGGGGGAAAGCGCGCTTCACCGTCACTTCTTGGATAGTCGATCATTCGCACCGAGCATCGCCCCGACAATCAAACTCAAGGAATAGTATAAGAAAATAGAAAATACTATATACACATGAGTCTAGCCAAATTTGGCCATACCACATAGTAAAATGACAAAACGCCGCGACCCTGGACCTTTGATCGTTGACGGTGACAGTTTCCGTCAAATGGAACCTTTTGAGTCTTGAGTTTTGAGTGCCTGCTTCCAATTCTTCGTCTTGATATTTCGACTTTGGGTTCTTCTTTTCCATATTCAAGCGCCGCCTTTGAGAGTTACCCTCGATCTCGAGACACTGTCACCGATGCGCTCCCGTCAAATGGTATGAGAATCTGATTGCACAGTAGACGGCCGCAGATGTGAAAGGTAAATAAACAAAACTCCTGCCTGCGATCTGGAACCGGGGAGGTGACGCTGGCACGGAGATATGCGCGCTTTCATGTCAACATTGCCGTTATACCTTTTGTCTTTCGAAGTTTTCCACAACCCAAGTTGGCATGCCTATCATCGGGGAGAGTTTATCACTCTGTAGGCATCGCCTAGCTATAGGGTTTTGTTCTGTCACTCGAACATTTGCCAGCATACAGTACGGTTTGCAGTTGGCATTTCGTTTTACGTGTGGCGACGCACTGGCGGTGCGGGGCGATTCTCGAGCTTTAAAGCAGCTCGAATCTACATCCGCTCCTCATCCTTTTCTTCTGCCTGTCAGCAATGTTGACCGTCCTGCCTTACACTATTCGGATCCTCCCGTGTACAACCTCGATCGAAGGCGCACTCTGTAAGTTTGCGTAAAGGGGCAGATAGGGTAGATGCCTGCTAATACCCATCGAGCAGTGTGTACTTATTCCTCCGTTCGGTTGTTTTTATGGGCGCATCAGATTGGTAACTATTGTAGAATACGCTTTGACGTATTCATCCCTGTGAAGATGTAAGATGTTGCAGAATCCAGGTGTGAGAAGGTCGCTTCAACTTGCGTGATTTGCCGTTTGTGTCCTTTCCTGAATGCTGTGTAGGTATAGATGCCGGAGGAACGTAAGGCTGGTTGCTGCAGGAGTGTGAAAGTGAAGATCCGCATGGTGCATCAAGCGGGGCATCGCGGGGAACTGATAGCTGGAATCAGTGCATTTTGCATGGCGAAAGATTGAGTTCTTGAAAACAAATAGCACTGACACACACGGATAACAAATGAACGGGGGGAAGTCACCGTTATCCCTTCACAGATAAGCTGTACGTCAATATGAAGACCGCACAACGTAAGAACAGTTCTGAAGGAAAACAACAACTGGGGAAGCCAAGGTAGAATGCGACAGGACGGGGGACCAGGCATGAGACCTCGATTCGATTTTCCTTGGACAATCAATGAAGAGCTTGAGTATCAGGATGCAAATGAAAAGGAAGTTCCCGCCTTGCGCGTTCCTCACAGATTGAAAATTTTCTTCCTATTTCGTGCTTTGTTCAAGGAGATCGGAGGCAGAGCGGAATTACTTGACAATAGAAAAGCAGAAAGGTCTCCGCTGATGCGAGTTCAGAACAAAATAACATTCGCCTTTCGCGGGTGACGACGATTGATCTGTTGATTGATTGATATAGGCAGAGGGAATGGATGCCGGGTCGTTGACCAAAAGCTGGTCATAAGAAGCTCAAACTCGACAGCAGAGCTCAGGAAGTTAAAGGGGGAGGTTATGATTCGAAACCAAGAGTTTTTTGAATTGCCTGTCGAAACTTCTATCCTTTGGTTCGGCACGCAGGTTATCAATCGATTCATAAGTAAGATCGTCACACTGTTCAAAAATGACACGACCTTCACCTCGCAACTCATATGATCTGCTTGCCGTACATGACCCATGTTGATTGGCCCAGCCTGCTGTTTGCCTCCGATGCGATTTTCTGACTAGAAGAACATTTGCACAATTCAGAAGGAACCTCAGCTACGCATGACAACTTACACAATACGCAGGAACCAGCGCTCTTGGTTTTAAGACCCCGGGACTGGCGTTGTGTGTCTCTCGCGCGGAGATCGGGGTGTTGTGGTGCTATAGTACAATCTGTTCGCCACGTCGCCGACTACCCAATCTAAGCCATCCACTAGGTTGATCCCAGTCATAGCACTGCAAGGATAGATCTTCCAATTGTGAGTTGTGATAGCATGGAGGTCCAAAATCTAAGGGAGAAGCAAACCGCATTAGCAGGGAGTCATATTGGTGGCAAGAACCGAAAAGACATGTCAAAGACGGGACATGAAAAACGATAATCATAGGGAGAAAACACACACATCTTCGATCTCGGCGTCTGTCATTGAGCCGTGCAGATCTTGCTTATTGGCAAAAACGAGTAGCGAAGCGCCGGACAGTCGCTATAATCATGATCGACAGTGACCCAATTCCAACACGACGGCGTTGTCAGTAGCAGTATTTGTTTGACTGGGACGAATTTGTCACTTACGTCCTCGGTTAGAAGACTGTGGAGTTCGTCTTTGCAGTCTGCCATGCGCATTTTATCCCCGGAATCGACAACCCACACAAGCGCGTCTGTTTGCTCAAAATAGTTACGCCAATACGGTCGCAGCGTGCGTTGGCCGCCGACGTCCCCTGGCAGAGTTTCGACATGGGTAGTGCGTGTTGTAAAGAGTAGACGCACAAATGTTCAAGGTATATCTCAAACGTGAAGCTGTCAAAGGGAACCAGCCCTGGGCCTTCTTGATCACTTACTTGCCATGCGCAAATGTCTTGATGTTGAACCCGAGAGTAGGACTGACGCTTTTGATGTCTTCACCGTTGAGCTTCTTTAGGATCGTCGTTTTCCCCGCATTGTCCAAGCCGCTGATGGCAGATTTGAAATCCAAAATCCACAAGGTTCTGCGGTTTATGAAACTTACAGAAAGAGAATGCGCATTTCTCTTTCTTTCTGGCGATTTTTGCGGATGATGGTGAGCAGACCCATGGTGCTCACGTGACAGTACCCTAGTCGCAACCACCAAAACCTCCTTGACGCGATAAACTGATAATGCCCCCGAAAAACAAAGCCAAGAAAGCCAAGAAGGGGGACGACGATTACTGGTGCGCTTTCAATATCCTTCGATCAGTGAAGATCTCATCGTATCGGTAGGGACAAGGCTGGTGAAGCTGTACAAACAAACAACCTCTCCTCATTGCCCGTTATTGATGTCGACGAAACTCCAAGTCATCAGAGCGGGTCATCAGGGTTTGCAGCTCTGGGTATGATGGATGGCACGGGTGGAGGGGGAGAGGAGGAAGAGGATTTTGGTGGGCTCATGGTCCGTGGCTTTGCAATTTGGCCATTCTTATGATATCCCTCTCATTTTAGCATTCAGTCGACCCTCAAAGCGACAGCGGCAAAAGGCCAGAAAGAGAAGAAAAAAATCAAGAAACCTGAACTGGCGCCTGGTGATGGATCAGATACTGAGAATGCTACCGTGAACAACGCTCCTGTCCAAGTAACGGCCGATGATCTTGCAGATGAGGAGTGGGGACCAGTGAAGCAGAAAAAGAAGAAGGAGAAGAAGGGTAAAGGAACGAAGGGCAAGGGCGAAGACAGTGATCAGGAAGGCGCCAACGAGGAGCCAGGTGAGCTTGAGAGTCTGAGAACGTTCGCTCTTGCCTAAAACAAGGAAAAGCTGCAGCACCTGCGCCTGGAACTATTGTACTTCCAGACCGTGATGTCCCAGAAGATGCGGAAGGTACCGGCGCTAAGATCCTCACGAAGAAGGAGAAGGAAAAACTAAAGAAAGACCGCGAAAAGGTTTGTCAGGGGAGATTGTAACCATTTTATATTCCTAATATACACTTCAGGCAAAGAAGAAGGCCCAAGCTACAGCGAAGAAAGCAGGGGAGGCGGGTCAGTCCCTTGTAGATACTGAAACCACCTCAGCGCCGCCGCCGCCACCACCACCCGTAGCTGAAAATGACGACGACCCCGAAGGAGGTAAAGCAGATTCCAAGAAGAAAAAGAAAAAGAAAGGGAAGAAGGACGAGGAGACTGGTTCGGTCCCTACCCCGGCTCAGGCTCCCGCTGTAACGAAGAAAAAAGGGGGTATCAGCGCTCTTAAAGCCATGATGGAGGAGAAGAAACGATTGGAGGAGGAAGCAAGACGTCAGCAAGAGGAAGAGCAACGGCGGATAGAGGAGGAGGAAAAACGATTAGAGGAAGAGGCAAGGAAGAAAGAAGAGGAGCGGCATC
The DNA here is from genome assembly GCA_963565915.1 of Entoloma clypeatum. Taxonomy (NCBI): domain Eukaryota; kingdom Fungi; phylum Basidiomycota; class Agaricomycetes; order Agaricales; family Entolomataceae; genus Entoloma; species Entoloma clypeatum. The sequence goes on from OY751494.1 coordinate 1,359,204, forward strand.
GTAAGAAGGAGAAGGAAAAGGTGTGGAAACATTGGTTGGTCATTTTCCCGGCCACTGACGCACTGTATTGTAGGCCAAGAAAGAACTCGCGAAGAAGGAAGGACGACTTTTGACAAAAAAGCAAAAGGAAGAGAAACAGATGGCTGAGATTCGCAAGCAAGCATTGTTAGCCTCAGGAGTGCAAATCGAAGCGCTCCAACAATCTACGGGGGCGGTAGCTGCGCCAAAGAAGGTCGTTTATGGAAATCGCAAGAAGAAACCTGTTGTGAAGGACACGTCCCCCCTGCCTGAATCACGTCCCAGATCACCAGAACCCGTCGCAGCACCGTCACCGCCACCAGCCGCTGAAACGGAAGATTGGGAGGCACCAAGCGAAGAAGAAAGCGCCAAGGTGGTGGAGGAAACCAAGGCTCCAGTTTCTGAAGGTGTAAAGGATTCTTGGGACGATTCCAGCGACGAAGAGAAATCACCCGCGGCACCTGCGTCAGAAAAATACAAACCTATGACCCCCAACACGGCTCAGCAGAAAGGCGAGGGCAATTGATCTCCGTTAAAGTATCTCTTGACATCTGCATTCCAGGGCAATCCGCTCAAAAAACCACTGCTGCGAAAACCCTCTCTGCAGCCAGGGTGGTTACGAAATCACAACTTCCGGGAACGGTTCAATCTCGCGCAGAAGAATCGGAAGGGGAATCGGAGGATGAATCGGAAGACGACGAGTCTTCATCGGATTCTAGTTCGGAGAATACCTCGGACGAGGAAAGCTCCTCTGGCTCCTCTGATGAGGAACTCTCACAGGCGCAAAAGATGGCGTTACAGAGGAAGGCTGAAGCTGCTGAGCGACGGGCGAAGGCACACGAAGCAGCACTTGCGGCACGTAGCAAAGACGATCTTCGCAGTCCTATTTGTTGCATTTTGGGACACGTCGATACTGGGAAAACGAAGCTGTTGGACAAGGTATTCTATTGCTTTCATCTTCATTTCCTCGTATAATATATCGCGCTTGCTGTTTAGATTCGTCAAACAAATGTTCAAGAGGGAGAAGCCGGTGGTATCACCCAGCAAATTGGCGCGACCTATTTTCCTGTGGAAGCCATAAAGACGAAAACAACTGTCCTGAATAAGGTGAGTCTTGGTTGCTGCACAACAACGTGTAGCAGACTCATGCAGTCACAATACAGGATGGTTCACAAGAGTATAAAATACCTGGTCTCCTGATTATTGATACCCCTGGCCACGAGTCCTTCACTAATCTTCGATCTCGTGGAAGCTCGTTGTGTAATATTGCCATACTTGTCGTGGATATCATGGTACGCTGGAAAAACAGGATGACGAAGATAATCAGTCAACTAACCTCTAACTTTGTAGCATGGTCTTGAAGCTCAAACGTTGGAATCGCTTCGACTTCTTCGCGATCGCAAAACCCCGTTCATTGTCGCGCTAAATAAGGTTAATCCGTCAAACCCCATTGATTACAGTTTATCTTACCAAACACCATCCAGATCGACCGTTTGTATGGTTGGGAAGCCACACCTGATGGTGCCTTCCGGGAGTCTCTTGCGAAGCAGTCGAAGGCTGTTCAGCGCGAGTTTGAAGACCGTGTAGCGAAGACGATTCTGGCCTTTGCCGAAGAGGGCCTTAATGCGTGCCTTTACTATGAAAACAAGAGCTTCGCTCGAAATGTCTCCCTCGTGCCAACTTCGGCAATCACTGGTGAAGGTGTTCCAGACATGATTATGTTGCTCGTCAACTTGACTCAACAGCGCATGAGCGATCGACTCATGTATCTGTCCGAGCTCGAGTGCACTGTGCTGGAGGTTAAGGTGATTGAAGGTCTAGGAACGACGATCGATGTAGTTCTATCGAATGGTGTCTTGCGAGAAGGAGACAGAATCGTCGTTTGTGGACTAAATGGGCCGATCGTAACACAAGTGAGAGCTCTTCTTACGCCACAACCACTCAGGGAGCTTCGGATTAAGGTATCCTCTTTTTTGAGCTTCATCCGTTTCCCCAAGTGACGCAGTTCCATCTTTTTACAGTCTGCATATGTCCATCACAAAGAGGTCAAAGCCGCGCTCGGGGTCAAGATCACTGCGCCAGATCTCGAGAAGGCCATCGCTGGTTCACGATTACTCGTCATTGGTCCTGATGATGACGAGGATGACCTGAAGGAAGAGGTTATGTCTGACTTGACCTCCCTTCTGAATAACATCGACAAGTCCGGCAGAGGCGTTTGCGTTCAGGCATCTACGCTTGGTTCCCTAGAAGCGCTATTGGACTTCCTGAAAGTCAGCAAGATTCCTGTATCTGGTATCAACATTGGGCCTGTCCATAAAAAGGACATCATGCGATCTGCGACGATGTTGGAGAAAGCGAAAGAGCTTGCATGTATTCTCTGTTTTGATGTCCCGGTGGACAAGGAGGCCGAACGGCTGGCTGAGGAGATGGGTATCCGAATCTTCAAAGGTACAGGATCATCCTTACAACCCGGTGAAGCCTTGTTGATGACCGATCTTTACAGCGGACATCATTTACCATCTCTTCGATTCTTTCAAGGCATATAATGAGGAGATTACAGAGGCCAAGCGGAGAGATGCCGCACCGCAAGCTGTCTGGCCTTGCCGATTGAAGGTCATTGCCGCGTTTTGTAAACGTGACCCGATCATCCTAGGTGTTGATATTCTCGATGGGACCTTGAGAATTGGGACGCCACTCGCTGTTGTGAAGACCGATCCTTTGACTGGGAAGAAAGACATTATTCCTCTCGGAAAGATGTGAGCTGCAAGTATTAATCATACCACATGTTCGCAAGTTGACGAGTCTCTTATCAGAACATCATTGGAAATCAACCATAAAACTCAAGAGGTGTGAATATCCACTCGAATATGTGAAAATTCGACCTTGAAGTTCTACATCCTCTAGATCGTCAAGAAGGCGCAAGCTGGTGGTGGCGTCGCAGTCAAGATTGAGCATGCCGTTTACCAATCGGCGAAGATGTTCGGCCGACACTTTGACGAGAAAGATGAGATCTTGAGTCACATAACTCGCCAAAGCATCGACGTCCTCAAGGTAAATTAACAATCCGGGCCGTCCACTGGGACTTTTTCAATTAATTCAGTGTGTTTCTTCAGGAGTCTTTCAAAGCGGATGTTTCGATGGAAGAATGGCATCTTATCAAAGCATTGAAAACGGTATGTTTTAGTTTGTGTCTTTCCTTGTCAATCTTAACTCATAACGAATTAGCGATTCAATATCCAGTAGAACATTGTTGCTCTGTATCACTCTTGAAGCTTGACCCCGTAACAAAATATACTATGCGGGTTCATGCCTGCGGGTTAAATCGGAAAACAAGCGTTCATTATATAAGCCGAAGCATTGTCACTATATCTTTCCAACATCTTTCCCCTCAATGTCTTCTGAGAAAAGGGATGATCCGCAGGCTGGTGTGGAGGCCTCCCCCATTGATCAAGACGAGTTGCAGCTGGTGAGGCCCTGCTGATCGTAGCTGTGGACTGACCTACGCGTTTGAACAACGTCCAAACCTAAACAGTGTCCATACCTGCGTAGGGATGCCTCCAGTGTCGCCAATCGTTGTCCCGCAAGGGAATAATAACATGTTTTACTGACCTCCTTACTCTAGCAAAATCTAGGGTATCAACAGGTAAGTTACATTCCCTCATAAATTTAGTTTCTAAGCCTGATTTTCCACAGCAACTTCACCGTGGTTGGCATCTCATCGAGAACTTCGCTGCGAGCTTCTGCTCCTTGAATTTCATCGCAGGTGCTCGGTATGTTCATCCTTTTCATTCCGGGACTTTGAACTGAATGCTTGCATGGAGATCATTCCTTTTCTTGGGAATCCTTGCTGGTGGACCAGCGGCGATATGGTATGATTCTTTTTACCTGTGTACCGATCTGTTATTTCTATCTGCTCAGGTCATCATTTTTGATTACATTCATCTGCATGACAATCACTGCAGCTGTGCTTGCAGAGATATGTTCTGCTTTGCCGTTGAGCGGCTCAATCTACGTATGGGCGGCAAAAAGTGCGGGTCCAAAATACGGTCGTTTCTTTGGTTGCATAGTTGCTTGGTTGGCCCTGCACCGCTTGGATGACTTTTGCGGCGGGAAACAGTCAGGTTTGTGTCGTTTCCCGCCTCTCCTTTGACTGATATCCATGCGATGAATTGTAATAGGTCACGGCCAATTATCTGGTATCTCAGCTAGCCGTTTGGGAGATTGATTTCCCAGGTGGTATTTCCAACGACAATGTCAAATGGAGAGCCTTCGTCTGGATCATCTCGGAAGGATTTTTTTTGCTTGCGATAGCGATCAATTACCTTCCGCCCAAACTTTATTCCACCGTATTCAGAGTGACCATCGGCATCATGATGCTCGACTTCCTCCTTTGCCTCATCTGGCTTCCCATCGGGGTCTCGAAGACGTATGGATTCCGTCCTGCTCGTGAAGTTTTCATTGGAACCTGTATGTTATTTTCCTGTCACGGATTTCAAGCTCTCATGCATGGTTGCCTGTTCGATAGATAATGGAACCGGCGCTCCAGCTGGATGGAATTGGATCTTATCATTGTATGCAATGGTTGACTGCCCTTCTCAAAGTCGTCGCTAAGAGATAAAGGTTATTCACGACTGGCATAATGACAGGGTTCGACGCATCCGGGCACATCGCAGAAGAAACTAAGAACGCCCGGGTCATTGCAGCCAAAGGCATTCTGAGCAGCGCCATTCTCACAGGTGTTTTCGGGTTCATCACAACGATCCTATTTTTGTTCTGCCTGCCAGACTTTGATACTTTGTTCTCTCTCGGTGCTCCCCAGCCATTTGTACAGTTATATGCACTTGCTCTCGGGCGCGGTGCCAGCGTGTTCATGACCGCAGTTGCCATCATCGGCCTCGTCTTGGTGAGCTCTTGACCTTTTGATCTCTGCACTCAGCAATTAAGACATCCTTACTTTTCAGAGTACCAGTATTTGTATAGTCGCCGCCTCGCGTCTGGTTTTCGCGGTCGCCCGTGATGGAGTGTTACCTCTATCTGATTGGATCGGCCAGGTCCATGCCAACGGTCAACCCAAGAACGCTGTCACCGTGATGTATGTTTTCGGGGCTGCCATTCTTTGCACCATCATCCCCAGTCAAGTTGCATTCACTTCCTTGGTCTCTGCGGGTGCTGTCCCCACAATTGCTGCCTATGGGCTAATTGGTCTTCTACGCCTGACGATGACACGGGGCCATTTCAGGTCATCATATTTCTACCTTGGCAGGCTTAGTATCCCGTTCTACATCATTGCTGTCTTGTTCAATGCTATTGTTTTCGCGGTGCGTCTGCTTCAATTGAATATTACCCCATATTCACCGCGTTCCAGGTGTTAATTTCGCCATTTGTATTCCCTGTTACCGCACAAAATTTCAATTTCGTAAGTCTGGCGTTTCCTATCAACGTTCCGGCGGTTCTGCCATATTCGGGGCCGTGACGATTCTTGGCATTCTTACTTGGTGGTTTACCCCAGAAGACAAACGGCTCCGTAGTGAAATTCTTACCCAGGGGTTTAACAACAGGGGTTCATAGTAGGCTTTTCACCAAACTTCTCGATTTTCTGTGACGAGTTAGTTGCATGGCTGCTTCCTACCCTTTTTCTCATTAGATACCAGAGTTATCTCTGTTGGATTTAGATGGATTTAGACTCGTTGGAGGACGAACAATAGATATGTGTGACGCCTTCAACAAGAAGCTGGATATCATCTCATGATCACGACCGCCTCCGGCTCGCGGCGTCTCTTGGTCTTCCCTTTCGTTGCTGTGGCTCCTCGGGGTCACTCACCTCTTCATCCGAGTCATGACAGGTTAATTATCAAAAAATCTTTGGCTGTTACGTTCAAAAGCTCGCCAAAGGAAATGGCACATTTAGCCGCGCCGATTAGAGCTTGGGGAGCGGTCTTTGCAACGGGTCGGATGCAGCTCTCCTCGGCCGAATACAGAGTAAAGAATGAAAGCCCGAGATTTTTGGCAAACATGATTGGGCATCTATTTACTAGCATTCACAAATCGCTCTCACACTGATCGTCGTCGCTCCTCGCCAGAGATCCACCAACCAAAAAGTCCCTCCTGCGGCGCGTCATCTCCACCCCCGACGCCTCCGCGAAGCTCAGGGCGCTCGGCTTCTCTGCGCGGACGGTAACAGCATCGAGATGCGGGCCCGCAGCGAGGCAGGCCATGCGCACGGTTTCAAAGACGAATTTTTCGAGGGTCAGGTAGGTGGACGATGCGAGGGACTGCAAAACGTAAATGTGTATGTAATGACTAATAAGTGATGATGTGGAACTTGCACCTGTGCGATCTTGTCGATCATCCCTGGGTAATCTGGCAGCGGCACAGGTACCGGCAACGAGTCATCTGCACGCTGGAGATGGGATGGGTGCTCGTAGAACGTGAGATGCGTCCTGACGAGCTGCTTCGCCTCGCGCTCGGGCGGGTTGACGCCGATGAGGACGGGGAGTACGAGGTCCTGTACAGAGACCTTGCGTGCGCCGCGGTGGAGCTGCTGTTTCAGCTGCACTTGTTGCTGTTGCTGCTGCGGTAGTAGTTCCTCCGCCTTCTGCCGTTCTTCGGGCAGGGAGTGTTCCGGGTGTTTGAGGAGTGACCGCTCCCCTCGAAGACTTACGCTGACCTCGGACAGCGGGGTCCGTGAGGTTGTGACGTCGACGGAGAGCCCGCCGGTGGCGAGGAGAATGTATTTGGAGAGGGAGACGACGACGCGGGCTGCGAGGGCTGCGTCGCCGGCGAGGGTAAAGGCTTCTTGGGTTACGGCGTCGATGAGAGCGTCTATGCTGTTGAAGCCTGCGGGAGAGGGAGGCGCAACAGCGTTGGCAGCGTCGACGAGCGCGGCGATGGCTTTGGCGAGGTGGCCATAGTGCACGGAGTCGAGGACATCGTCTGATCGGCCGGCGGTGGTGAGGTAGGAAGGGACGAGGTGGAGGAAGACGGATATGGAGAGGGGTTGTGTGCGGCGTTTGCCCCAGTGGTCGGGGCCGATGGTGGTGGTGAGGTGGAGGTCGTTGATGAGGACGATGTCGGTCGCCATAGTAGTTGATCAAAGAGCTCTTTTAAATAAATGGTTTATCGTAGGGTGATCTAAAGTAATCTTATCTACATCGATTATGAATACTCCTTCTGGATGAACTTTGCGATCGTCTGCAGCTGAATATTCGACGTCCCCTCGTAGATCGCACCAATCTTTGAGTCTCGCCAGAACTTTTCGATGCCCGTCTCCCGTGTGAACCCGACACCACCTGCCCATTCTATCGCTTGGCCGCTGACACGCTGTGCGACGACGCTCGCCCAATACTTGGCCATGGCTGCTTCCTTGACGAATGGCCGCCCTTCCTCTTTCCGCCGTGCGGCGTTGTAGGTCAGGAGACGGGCAGATTCGATGTCGATGGCTGCTTGTGCGAATTGGAAGGCCATGCCTTGGAACGAGCCGATAGGGACCCCGAATTGGTGGCGTTGGTAGGTATAGGGAACGGCTTTGGCAAAGGCTCCCTGGGCAAGTCCGAGCATTTGAGCAGCGATGCCGATGCGGCCTGGGGCGGGCGAGTTGGATTAGAAGGGGAAAAAAAGGAGATTTTGCATGGGCAAGGGCTTACCTTCGTTGAGGATTTCGATGGCAATCTTGTATCCCTGACCTACACCACCAATGACGTTCTCCTCTGGGACCTTGAGATTGTCAAAGTTAAGGGTGCATGTGGACGACGCCCTGATGCCGAGTTTCTGTTCCTTTTTGGCGATTTCGATGCCCATATCCCTTGTTGCGACAAAACATGTGATGCCTTTGTAGCCTTTGCTTAGGTCAACCTTTTGAGAAAGTTAGTTGGTGGCATAGAACACTGCCTGAGGCCAGACAAACGTACATTGGCAAAGATCAGGAAGATCTCTGCCTCATGCGAGTTTGTTATCCACATCTTGGAGCCGTTGATGACATAGTGATCGCCTTCCTTTGTTGCGCGTGTCTGGAGCGCAAAAGCATCGGAACCAGAGACAGGTTCAGAAAGACAGAAGGAGCCGAGCTTGGACTCTGAGAGCTGGGGCAACCACTTGTCCTGCTGCTCCGCGGTGCCATATTTGCGAAAGATGGTGTTGACAAGGGTGTTGTGGACATCGCACATGACAGAGACAGACGGGTCTATTTTGGCAAGTTCTTCGATAGCGATGATGGCAGAGGTGAAGGAGGAGCCAGAGCCGCCGTGGTCGATGCTCGTTTCTATGCCCATGAGCTGGAGAGGGAGTGTGGGTGTGGGGAAAGAAGAGGACCGTGGGGGGGGAAACTTACGCCTTGGTCGAAGAGGCCTTTGATGATGGAAGGGTCCATGCTTTCGTTCTCGTCCATCTCACGGACCTTGGGTTCGACGACATCTATCGCGAACCGTTGGACTGGGGTGGTACGGGTCTAGTGTGCAGGACAATAACAATAAAAGAGGGAAGAGGTACCTGCATCACGGAGCATCTGCTCTTCCTCTGTGAAATTGTCGAGCGAGTTGACTCCGGCATATTCAGAGCGTATGGATCGTGAAGAAGTGAATGTCCTGCGTTAGCCGGTGAGTACTCTCCTGAGCGCATCTAGTAGAAAGGAGACCTTGCAGGAACGAGTGCTCTTGGCCGAGAAATAGCACGGAGAGAAGCTCTAGCGATAGCAGCAGCCATGGCGGTCATGACGATGAAAAACTCGACCAGACCGGTAATGCGGCTATCCCTGTCGCTAATCATGTGACCGACATTCCCCTCCCCCGCCGTCATGAGAGTCGTCCTCGCCGTCGCCGCTGCCCTCTGTCCCGTTGCCTACGCTTTCTTAGAGACGGTGCCACTCCTTGCATGGTCATCACATCAGTATGTCTCACATACCCTTCTATCATCAGACACTGACCATAGACCAGGTCCAGCTCACTCGATGCCCTCCCCCCCAACCCCGCACACACCTCCACTCTTCTCGAGCAGATACTCCTCAACGACAACGTCTGTGCCCTCGATGCAATAATCCTCGTTTCACAGAACGGAGTACGCATTCCGTTACCATTCTTCCTTTTTCAACTATAACAATCACCAGCTTCATGCATCGGACCTCCGCACCCTCCCTCGCTCCTCTGCTTTCGTCAAGTCCTTTTACGACGCCCCGTCACAGCGCCAGTTCGAGTACCTCACCATCCCCCCCGAGGCTGATTCTCTCCCAGTGGTGGCCGAGGCACTGGCGGAGCGCTGCGGTGCGAGGCTCGTCAGTTTCAGGCCGGGAGTCAACGAGGGATACTTTGAGTACGAGCACGCAAAGAAGAACGTCGTCAACGTCGAGCTGCCTTCCCTTGCAGGCCTTTCTGGAGCAGACAGGAAACGGAGGATGAGCCTATCCAGTGCGTTCTTTCCATTCATCATCATCATCGAATAATTGCTTATAAGTCTCATGCAGCATCCCAACTCGCAGACGAACTATCCTTCCTCGCCTCCACCTTCCCCAACCACCTCATCATCTACACTGCCCCCACCCCAGAAGACGAACACTCCCGCCGCCAATTACCATCCAATCCCAGCCCCTCCGTACGTCCCCTCTTCGACTTTGACGGCACATTTGTCTACGCACCCGAAACCACACCCGCACCTCCGAAGGGCGGCATCCTCAAGCGCTATCAACTTCTTACCCCCGGCCTCATCACCGGCCTCCTTGTCACTTTGTTCATCCTCCTTCCCATCGTCTTCGTCGGGTTCAGCGCCCTGGCCAGCATACAGAGCCCCTTGAGAGGCGAGGCCCCCAAGACCTTCAAAGCCTCTGAAAAGAAGACGCAGTAAAGAATCTGGTAACACCTACCACCGCAAACCTGTGTTCTCGAGGACATAATGCATATGCTTCCCATTTCTTTCAAGTCCCAGCATCTGAAATGAACTTAGCAGTGAGGGGTAGTGTACGTACAGCTTGAGATGCGATAAAGCGTACAACAAAAACGAAAAGAGTAGCAAACTATGCAGACAAAATATACAGTATCGACGATATAAGATAGCAAATCAATGCAGTTTATGAACAGATGGGGAAGATGCGTTCGAACAAGGAAAGTGAAGATGGATGTATGGGAAACTAGGAAAAAATCTCGAGAAGTAAAATTAGTCGTTTCAAACAAAATCATAATCAAAAAACAAAAAAGGAACGCCAGCTTCTCAAACATCCCCACCAGCCCCGTCTCCTCCACCCACGTGCTCCCAATCCACATCCAACGCATCCCGCATCGCCTCCACCGCCGCAAGATGGAACGGCAGCAGCGGATTCCGGTCTCCCATCCGCCATTGCACACCCGCGAGCACAGACAGATCGTGAAAGTTGCGCGTGATCTCTGTGTGCAGTGCCACCAGCTCTTCTTGCGAAACCGCAGGGGAGGAGCGGCGATGGTGATGATGGGCGACGTGCCAAAGGTGGATGTGGAGCATACTTATGGCGGTCGGCGAGGGTGAAGAGGCGGGGATGCAGATCAAGGTCGTCGTGGACGGTGGATGGAGGGCGAGCGGGTGTGGGAGAGAGGGGGAGGAGGTCGGTGTTCCGTCCAGAGTGTCTATTGATGTCGGGGACTCTGGTATATACGCCGGTCCAAAATCGGCAAGGCTAGGAGGAAGCGATTGCGGAAGATGCGAATACGGCGCAACTGCGCAAATCGTCGTGGTGACGTCTGTAAATATGTTTTGAGGTTGGTTCTTGCTCATCGAGGACGAGCGTCCAGGTCGAGGTGTTTTCGTGGGTGACTTGACTGGTGGTGGCCGTGTTGAACAGATCGTCCACGATGCATCGGGTTCGACCGAAGAAAACGCGACTTGCATTTTCGGTATCCCAGGTCGATCGAGGAGCGCAGTCCCCAAAAAATTTGCCCAAGCTTGGGGATATAATTCAGACGAGGCACGAAAAAAGTGAAAGCAAGAGACACACCATTCAACTCGCTCTCATCCACACTGCCCAACTTCGCAACAACAACTCTCCACTCCACATCCGCTTTTTTCGCAAACTCCATCACAAACTCCCATACCTTCTTCACCACAAACGTGTACACATCCTCTCTGTCCCCATCCCCAGCCCAACTGGCAGCCCCACCATCCCCACCACCCTCCCTCCCAGGCGTCCCCGTCCCCTGCGTCTGTGTCTGTACGAGCCACACCCCCAACTCATGCGCCTCCCCACGCTGGTCCACACACGCCGCCAGCACCCATTTTCCACACGGACTCACTTGATACCCAACATGCAAGAACGTGTGCCTATCCATCACTCCCAACGACGCATGCGCCGCGCGCACGAACGACACTTTCCCGTGCAGCGGTCTCGCCAGCGTCAGCAGCGGGTCCTGGAAGTACTTGCGCAAGGGCTCCCTCGCCTTCACCTTGCCTTTGACCTTGACCTTCTCTTGCACGCCGGAAGGGGAAAAGAACGAACGCGACGTGCTGCGGTCCACAGGCCTGAGGATGCGGTTGTACAGCGACGTGCAGAACGTGTCGAGGTCGGAGAAAAACGCCAAGGGGTTCCCAAGCGAGCCGTAGATCGCGTGTTCCGGGACAAGCTGAAAGTATACCGGTGCGTCGGTGTGCGTTTTGAGGGCTTTTTTGATGGCAGAAAATACTTGGCGCAGGGTCGGGGATGCAAGAGACATTGCGGAGATGGGGGTGACGAGAAAAATGACGAGGTTTGGATTGAAGGTTGGGAGATTCGCCAGGAACGAGGCTAAAAGGGTATTGTCATTGGAATCATGTCAACTGATAGCCTGTGTCAGAAAAAACTTACATAGAGTTTTGCGGAACGATAAATCGAATCGCAAAGGCAAAAGTCCCCCCTTCCTGCAAATGGCGCTTTCCCCTGGAACCAGCATGCCAAAATGTTTGCTCTGCAGGAACGTCAGTCGAACATCCCTCTCAGTAAATCAAAGAACGAAACAAACCTGATAGGTCGCTGCAACCATCTCCAGCCAATTCCCCACCTGCTTATACCTCTGCTCCCCTTCATCCTCAAAAAGCACAAAGGTTGTTGCATTCTTCGCCCCACCCTTTGGGCCAAGCCCTAACTTTTCCCAAAACCGGACAGCAGGAGGCAGGATCTGGATGACCGCATCGCCTTTGCCGACGGTGATCATTGGCGCCGCCAACATCTGCACACCCGCTGCAGGAGTGGTAATAGGGGCTTTGGAAGCCTGTTTTACCGAATTTACAGTCTTTTGTGTCGGTGTCGATGGAGCACCGACGCCACCAACCGCAAAAAGTGTTCCTAGATCCAGAGGACCCTCTACACCCTGCACACCCGCAAGCAACTGCGACACAATCTTCACATCTGCCAGCCAAACCTCAGCAGGTGATGCCTTTTTCTTCCTCTTCGTCTTTATGCTCGTCGTACCACCGCCGACACTCCATGCCTCCGCCCACAACGGATTCTCCACCACCTCGCTCGCCACACAGGCTGCGGCAGCCTCCAGTGACCTGCTCTTCTCAGAATTGGCACCGAGCGCGGCGGCTGGCGAGACGGGCGTGGGTACGGAGGGAATGATGGGGAGGGCGGCACTGCTGCTGCCGCTGGTGCTTGACAGGAATACAGACGAGCCAGGTGGGCGGAGAGGCATGCTGAGAGGGAGAAGTTCGGCGTGCTGAAAGTGCGTGTGAAGGAGGGCAGGGCCGAGAGGGAGGTAGGAGGGCAGAGGAGTGGAGGGGCGGGAGGTGAGTGGGGCTGACGAGCTGGTGGTGGTGGTAGAGTGTATCGAGGCGGTGGACTCGGGGTCGGAGTCGGTGTCTGAGATGTCATCGTCGTCGTCGTGATAATCAGAAGAATTCTTCTGCTTCTTGTTTTTGGTATTTTTCTTTTCGTGTTGCTGCTTCGCCCACTCCTCATATTCGCGCACCCATGAGGGGGACATGGTCTTTTCCCTTCCACCCTGTTCCGTCATCTTGCGCTTGACACCAATCAATTTCTTGACGACACCGACGCGGGGGTCGGTAGCAGCCATATACCTCAATCTCCACCCATTGCGGCTGCCGTTGTTGTCGTCACTCTTCATATCCCGTATGCCCGTAAAACCATCCCTCTCCCTGCCGACCGACCGAGGAAGATACGACGGCCCCAATTTCAGCTTACCATAAAAGCTTGAGTCCAAGCTCAAACTTGACGGCACTGTCCGATCCTCTTCATCCGGTGGACTGGGCAAAGAAAACTTCCCAACGGCATACTTTCCGTCCAGCTCACGATGGTACGCAGCGAACGGGATAGGATCAAATATCCTCGTGCCCGTGCCCGTCGCCAACCCGGTGGACCGCCGCACGACCGCCGGGTCCGACTCGAGGTGTACGGATACGTAAGGCGTCGCAGGTGCGGACTGGCTGAAGGGAGATTGGCCTGGTGAGGGAGGGACGAGGTCCGGGAGTATGAGGGCAGGGTTTCCGGAGGAGGGAGGGGCGGGTAGATTGCTGGTAAATCGAGGGGGAAAGCTTTCGGGGAGCCAAGGTGATAAGACTGATGGAGTGAGAGGTGCCTGTTGGAGGAGTGGCAGAGGTGGCCCGGGCACAGAAAGGTGGACGCCACTTGAGAATAGAGGCGCGGATGAAGGCGCATGGGCGATATTAGCAGCTGAAGACAGTCCCAAGGGAAGGGAGGGACGTGGTGGTGGGGTTATGACGGAACTCGAACCAACTCTTTGTCCGTATGGTGGTTGTATTTGTGAGTGGGATGTAACACCATGAAGAGGTTCAGGAGCAGCAGGCCGGTCAAAGAAATTGAAATCGTCATCCGTGAAGGCTGAATCGTCAAAGTCTATTCCAGTGCCGCGAAAGGCGCCTCCACCTCGGCTGCCCGAGTTCATGTCGAAACCCATGTCCATGTCCATCCCCATACCCATGTCGAAATCCATGTCCATATCCATGTTTATGCCGAGATATGCTTGGGGCTCCATCGTCCAGCTGGGATTGCCAGTGCCAAAGGGATCGAGCGATGCAGTGTTTAAGGAAGAACTAGGGATAGCTGCTGATGTGGGGCCTGCAGGGGTTGCAGGGGAGGTGGGAGGTAGCACAGTTTCTGGAGCCACTGGAACAGGCACGGACAAAACCGCAGCAGTAGGAGCGAGAGAAGGTGGTGGATGGGCAATGGTGGTATTGGTTTGCGGTGGGGATGGATAAAAATTCTGCGCTGGTATTGTCGAGTGGCTAGGCGCGGCACTCGGGAGCGGTGTTGCTGGCAAAGGAGCAGAGGTATCGGTGAGTATTGGAACAAGGGCAGGAGTGACAGGTGGTGCAGCGACTATTGAGCGGGAAAGTCTAGGCGAGGTTGATGTACCATTCTCGCGTTCTCGTTTGAGTCGCTCGCGCTCACGCTCACGTTCGCGGGCCACTGCATCAACATAGCTACCTACATCGGCTGCCACAGCTCCAAGATCCTTGGCTTTAGAAAGCGTAAGTGTGCGAAATGCACGGAGGTAATCAGTTGTTGAGGGGCTAGGAAGAATAGGGCGGGCAGGAAGATATATAGGGGTGGGCGCTGATGCAGAAAGTGGGATATGGTCGAATGGGGTACTTGTGCGTGAGGTCGTAGGTGCTTGTGGAGAGGGCTGAAGAGGAGCTGGTAATTGAGGAATATGTTGAAGAGGTGAGCGGGAGGGAGCAGAGGGAGAGGGGGCAACAGAAAGACAAAGGGTTGTGGGATATATAACAACGATCCCTTTGTCTTCGCCTTGCTTATTCTCTACACCAATCCATGCGATAATAAATTGTGGAGACGAAGAAGGCTCGTTGAGCGGAGTAGGAGAGTCCCAGCCACAGACGCCCATGCCTTGAAAGGAGTCGCGGAACTGTTTAGCAATGGCGGAGGTAGGACCCGAGTAATGCGTGAGAAAGAAAGCAGGGGTTTCATGGGGAAGCAAGGTTATCGGTGTTCCAGAGGGAAGAGGCAAAGTATAAGCCAAGGGAAGGAAATGGGTCGGACGCAATTGGGGATGGACAATCAAACTTGGTATCGAATTCCGGGATAGGTAGATCTGTAGTTGGCAATATAGCAGGGGCCTAGATATGCATGTCAGATGTCTGGCGTGATTTTTCGGTAAATAATTACTTTGAGAGAGTGCGATAGGCCCAGCTGTCGGCCCACTGGGTTGCGGAGGGTGTGGGACCGAGCAAGAAGCCACCTTTGAGGCGTTTGACCTGGCGGAGAGAGGGATGGCGGAGAGACGCCTCTGCAATGTCGTTCAAGAGACGGATGCGGACTGCTTCGAGAAAGTGGCTGTAGATGTGGCGAAGTGGCCTCCGAGGGAGAAGCGAAGCAGGTGTTGATGGGGGAGGAGTCCCCGGACAGTTGGGACATGGCTGAGAGAGCAACCCACAATTGGCAGAGCACGGGTACAACCCATCGAGCGCAAAGGACGAGATATCCGTCGCCGTCGAGCGGTGAGCGATAGACGGACACGACAGTCCGTCGAAACGGAGGGACGCCAGTGTCGATGTGGCTGCTGCAATGCGGTCGTGCGCCGACAGAAGGAAGACGTAGAGGGCGGAGGGTGGGCCGATGTGCACACTCGTGAGCAGGGAATCAAGGACGACGGAAGCGGCGTGCCTGGCGAGGATGTGCCTGCGCGCAAGCTCGATGGCGTCAGAGGGCGTGACGGGGGAGTCCGGGAGGGGGGAAAAGGATGCGTAGACGACGGTGGGAGCGGTGGGGAGGGGGATGGCGGCAGCGAGGAGGACATCTGGGACGGTGGGCATGGAGTCGTCGTCGTCGTTGGCGGTGCTAGTGCATGGTCGGCTTTTACCGATACTGCTGTCACGTTTCGTTGTTTTTCCGCCACCACCACCTCCTCAACCCCGCCACAATGCTCAACTCGCGCCCCGCCTCGACGTCCACCCGCCCACCCCTCTCGCCCCATCCGCACCCTCGTCAGCCCAACACACAGACACACCTCATCGACACCGCCAACGCCCGCATCCTCTGCATCGCCGACATCCGTGGTCGTCTGTCGGGCCTCAACGACTTTGCACGCGACCACAATGTCAAGGCCATCATCTGCACCGGTGACTTTGGCTTCTTTGAGGCGTCCAGCCTCGACCGCATCAACGACCGCACCCTTCGCCACCTGACCATGTACTCCCCCCTCATCTCCTCCGCACAGCGCAGCCATCTTCTCGCCCCAGACACGTCCCCCCAGGTCATCCGTTCCACCGTCAACATCTCCCTACTCTCCGAATTTCCTCTTCTCCTTGCCGGCCAGATAAAACTCCATGTCCCTGTCTACACCGTCTGGGGCGCCTGCGAAGACGTTGCCGTCCTCGAAAAATTTCGCCAGGGCACTTACAAAATTGAAAACCTCCACGTTCTCGACGAAGCCACAACACGCTGCATCGATGCTGGCGGCGTAAAGCTCCGCCTCCTCGGCCTCGGAGGCGCCCTCGTGCCCCACAAATTCTTCGACAATGGCGAGGGAAAAGCCACTATTGCAGGAAACGGTGGAACCATGTGGACTACCGCTCTTCAGCTCGGCGAACTTGTCGACACCTCACAGCGCGTCTTTGATCCAACCGAAACACGTATGCTCATCACCCACACCAGCCCGGGCCGCGAGGGTATCATCGCCCAGCTCGCCCTCGTCCTCAAAGCTGATCTCACCATCTCTGCCGGTCTCCATTTCCGCTACGCCACCTCATACAACGAGTTCAGCGTACAGCCCGATTTCGAGGGCTTCCGTCACAAACTCGACCTTGGTAAGGAGGGCTTTGACAGGATATGGGACAATGTCAAATCTCAGGTCCATACTGTCATCGACGAGAACCAAAAGGTTCTCCTTGACAAGGCCCTCAGCGTCGTCGAGAGGCTTCCTGCCCCCCAGCCTTCCGCAGGCCCTGGTGCAACTGCGACAGGCGATGAACCCGCATGGAAGAACTGCTGGAACTGGAATTTATGCGACGCGGCTTATGGCTCGTTGGTACTCGACATCAAAGAGGGAAGGATCAGCTCGGAATTGAAGAGTCAAGGTAGACATCACACTTTTTGCGTGCATCTCCTATTTATATATAAATATTGTATGTTTTAGGATTCAACTTTGCCTACAGACGCACAGCGACGACGGTGGCGACGCCCAGCTCCACTACGTCTGGCCTGCCCACTAACGCCGCACCTTCAAAAGGCGCTACACCCGAACGTGCACTACCTCCACAGGCCGACGGCAGTATGACCACTGCGGCCGCCCTGGCTGTGCAGGACAGCCCCGTCTCAAGGGCTGCAAACGGTACACCCGGAGACAAGGCCGAGCGCGAGAAGGCGAAAAAGAAGGACAAGAAGGAGCGCAAGGAGCGCGAAAAGCTGGACAAGGACAAGGAGGGCGCAACCCCAAAAAGCGTATCTACGCCCACGTTGCCTGATGCTTCGCCAGTGGGTGCCAACACCTCTTCAGAAGCAACGACTACCGCGGGAGGACCCAAGTCGCCTATGACGGAGGCTGGGAGCCCTGGTGGGGCGCGGACGCCAAAGATGACAAGGCCACAGAGACATCCGTGGACGATTTTCATGAGGTTACAGACTCAGACACAGGAGACGTTCTCGGATGCGGAAGTCAAGGAGTTCTTCGGGGGGGCTGGGAATAAGGTTCGTCTTATCCATTTTTTGCGGGGTGCGTTCGAGCTGATGGTGGATTATTGGGACAGGTTATGAAAATCTCTTGGCCGACCCCCGCACCAAACCGGTTAAGGTTTTCATATATCGAGTTTGAAGATGAAGAGTCGATGAGGCTTGGTATCGAGAAACACGCGGAGGTATGATCTCTCGCTTGATCTCCATGATTTCCTCCTCTAAAATAATTCTATGCAGAAACTGAAGGATAACGCCGTCGACGTCAAACAAGCCACAGACCGCGAGTCACGCGGTGAGGGACCACACCGGGGCGTGTCAGGCGGCAGAGGTGGACGCGGCCGTGGGGGTGGAACATTTTCGAGAGGGTTCGCGGCTGCAGGGTTGACGAGGGGATACAGGCATCCCGGAAGTGGGAGCGGGGATGCAGGGAACGGTGATGGACGGAGAAACAGCTTGGCAGCGGGTGGCGATGCATGAAGGTAGAGCACGAACACGTTGCCCATTTCTTGTTGTACAGGTCATTTGGTCTACGTTACTCATTTTTGCCTGCTTCTTCTGTTTCACGCGTCCCCGCCATCTGCGCATGCATTATCGAACCCTTTCTCTTTTCGGAACCTCCGCGTCTGTGCCAACAGAGACGATAATATTCTTCGACACAGACACATTGATGCAGAAAATTCGTATTGGTTCTTTTCGCGTTGGGTGCCCTTATATGCCCTCTTTTTTAATACTCGTGTTCTTCTCTATGTTTATGTCAGCAGCCATACTATACCTTGTCATCCTCCCATTTCATGTCAAAAAAAATGATACTTTGTCAGAGACTCGTAGTTGACTGAAAGCACAGCACGCGGCAAGCCCAGAGTACTACACGACGGTCGTTATCATTATGCCGGTTCTCTCGTTATTTAAAGTCAAACGTTGAACGTTGATTAACATTGCAATATTACATGATCCAATACCGTGATAATTTGACTGCTCTCCCAGCCCCATGACATCTTCAATGGCCCCTAAGCGGGAAGATTTATAGCGAGAGTAGTATTGCATCCAATCCTCGGATTTCATCGTCCATCATTCAATCACGGTCTCGAACAGATTTCATTCATGCACACATATCCTAGTGGTAATGCACCAAATCCTCAGGCTCTCCAAGGAACTTCAATGCTTGATGTCTTCGCAAAACAGTTACCCCTTCCCTCCTCAGGTCACGATATGGTTACCGCAAGGGGCGAAGCGGAACATGATATTATTAACTACTCGGGGCGCAGATCAAGCAAGATTTCGATACGTTGGAGGAATCCTGGGATTTGCGGCATGGAACCGCGGGATCTGAGAAAATTATCGATTGGGGATTCCAAATCAACTCTTGACGAGCATCTTTGCAGGAGGGTAGTCGCAGGCTAACACGGATAGCGAGGTGAGCATCCTTGGATTTATGGGTGGAAAAATTGGGAACGATGTGGAAGTTTAAATTTGCTTCCGTCTCACAGCCTTGCTTGCTAGGCTGTTCGACGATAGAGGATCGACGTTTCTTCCAGAAGCCTTCCATTATTGTCGCAACGACGCAAGCACATTATCATGATCTTCGCCCAGGTTTGTTGCGGAACAGGAGTTCTGCGACAATCCGGGTCTACGAGTCGCGTATGTTTGAAATTCGAAATCTGATAGCCCGAGAAAAGGCACGAGCACTCAGTGGCCTCCGTGTCCAGGGAAGAAACCTGTACATAGTAGAGTGCATAGAGTATGGCAAGGCGTTGAACGTCCGTAGCGTCTTCAGATCAGCAGATCTGGCAAGAAATTTCGGCAGGCAGGTGGAAACAGACTTTGGCAAATCCCTAATGAATCGGACTTATGAAGGTGTTGGCGGTTTTCTTCTTCTGATACGACCTACCTTTCGGCTCCTAGGCCCTTGTCTGCAGTGCGTATAGGATAAGTCCTTGATAGAAAACCCAAGCGGCTTTCGGCTCTTTTGGGGCAATGTTCCCTCTGCCAGCAACGACGATAAATTAGGCCCCTGTGAATGTCGTCTGGCTGCTGGCCTTTTGTATGGTGCGTTTGCTAGAGGAGCCATCAATGAAGTCGGAATCCGGGGTGGGTGGAAGGGAAGACTTATGGTTTGAGTGATTCCAATAATTTGTAAGGTCCCCAGCCTGAGACTTCAGCGTGCTTGTCTGTCTGTCTGGTGTGGTGATTGAGCAGCTGAGGTTTCAACGTTTCAACTTACTGTGCATGTTTATCGTTCTTTTGCTGGAAAATACCATCAGGTTATCCTGGCCAACGAGTCATCTCCAATGCAGAATGTTATTTCAATGGCAGAAGTGAGCGGAATGAGGATGGACGACATTATGAGATGCAGGAAGAATAATGATACAGGGTATATACAGTACAACTTCAACTGAGAATCAACGAGCTAACGATCAAGCGGCAGGGCTATCTACAACGCACTTTCAAATAGTAGTCTCCGTGGTTTGTGAATGGGAGGTGCTACAGCATATAATGCAGGCCTGACATCAAAAAAACAATGTCAGAGGTACTTAGACGAGGAAAGGCAGCTCACGTACATTGATGTTCCACACATAGCGGCAGGGTTACCCATAATAATACTCTCTGACACACCTGCAATGCTATCGCTTTTTCCGAAAGCGGAGGCGTCAAACAGATGGTCTGTTGTCTTCTCGAATGAAGCCAGCATGAGGACACTGTCTTTCATCTTGGCAACGCCGAATCGTGTGATACCCAGAACTTCACCCTATTGACAGAAGTGAGTGTGGTCGAGATCTGTCAATTGTTCTCTCACCTTGTACGACATTACGTCGCCCAAGAGCATAACATGTCTAGGGTCGATAATCATGTCATGGGATTTCATGGTATATTGGACTTCGTTGATGATTGTACGTCGCGCGGCCTCGATGCCAAGTACTTGGGCAACCTCAATGACATGGTTCGAAGTCGTGTGTTCTCCAACCACTCCTACAATAGTGACGAAGATTAATCTAGTCATCATCTAACAACTTGAACAATTCACTAGGACACTTACCTTCCGCAATCATGCATTTTTGTAAGCCATAACCTTCAACAAGTAGCTCCTTGTCACCTTTGTCACCTTTGGCATCATCCTTGTCCTTGATGTTGATAATGGCGCGTTGAATGGTAGGTACACCCTGATATGGGGTCTTGATGTTGACGGACAGATATCTTTGATCATGAACTAACCTTCACGACGACCTCTGTTAAACCACGCTTGAGTTCGCGTAGTCGGTAATATTTATCTTGGTTGTCAACATAGATTCTAAGCCGATTCTTGCGGGGGATCACGGTAATAGACTAATCAGAACAGTTGTTAACGTGCGTCGAGGGCACAAAGATACGAAGTTACTTCTTGTTTTATCTTGAGTTTTTTCGCCCCTACAATGGCCCATTTAATGTCATCTAGTGTGAGCTCAAGCTGGGAAATGTGTTTAGGCAGTAAACGGCAATACACGTTGTGTCCTGACTTACTTGAAGTTTTTCAATTGCATCCATATCAATTATAATGCCGATATATGTATATTCGGGAGCCCATGCTTCTTCCAAAACGCTGGCAACCTGGGAAGCAGAGATTATCATGGCTATGGTCAAAAAGGAAGGGAAAAACATGCATCACCCAACAGCGTCTTTTCCAGTCGTCCCTTGACGATGCGTGCAGACGCCTCGCTGTCGCTCGTCACAAGTTTACAGCTGATGATAGGAGTGCTGATGACCTTGGCAGCATTGATGATCTCCTTGATACGAGGTACTCCGAGAGTAATGCTCATGGAGGCAACACCTGCGAAGTGGAAGGTCTTAAGGGTCATTTGGGTGCCTGGTTCACCAATCGACTGTGCTCCAACGGCGCCAACTGTAGAGCCTGTGAATAGAATTCAGTCGAAGAAGAAACCAGGCAGCGAAGGCCGCATACCCGGCTCAATCCGAGCTTTGACATATTTTACCCAACAAAGCTCCATGAAAGTTCTGAGCTGCGCTTCAGCGACCTTGGATTTGTTGTCTACGATTGCCTTATCCGCAGCTGAAATTTAAACGGCTTGTCAAAAACTGGGTACAATCAACACAAATGACTGCTTACGAGTGGCCCCCAGAGATAGATCAGTATCTTCGTCCCATTCGACATCCCTTTCCAATGCCTCGAACATGCCTTGGCTCCGCCGGACATCAACCATCTTGTCAACGATATGGTCCATGACAAAGCCTCGTATAGTGGCTAAATAACCTGGGGGGCATTCATTGACAAATCTTGGAGTGGAGAATTCGCGATCAAGGATCTCTAGAATCTCGAAAGGGAAAAGACTTCGTCCAGCGCGAGAGGCGACAGCCTATGTTAGCTTCAGCATAATGTACGTCTGGTACATTTCGATAGAGAAAACTTACTGATGCATGCTTCCAGGCTCGTTCCAAGTCAAGTGGATGGGGATCGCCTTCGAGGCAAGCTGGATCAAGGCCATCATCCCCATACCGGAACTGAACGACTCCGCCTGTCGAATTCCGTACTGATAAATCGTACTGAGTTGTCAAATCCTCCAGTGCCTTCATCAAGCGGCGCTGCATGTATCCTGTCTCGGCTGTTTTGACTGCTGTATCAACTAAGCCCTCACGACCGGAAATAGCATGGAAGAGGAACTCTGTTGCGCGCAGGCCAGAGTAGAAACTATTGCGGACAAAACCTTTCGATGGAGGTTCCTTGGATTTTTTGGGGAAGTGCGGGAGTGACCGATCCTGGAATCCATCTGGTACACGATGACCGGCGATGATCTGCTGCCCAACACAAGCAACCATCTGGGAGACATTGATAACGGAACCTGAAGGAGTACATTGGGCAAAAATATAATCGTAGATTTGATGGAAAGCAAACCTTTGGAACCGCAGGTAGCCATGATCAAAGGGGCATTTTGACGACTGAGCTCCTTCATGCATATTCCTCCAACTTGTTCTCGAACTTTGGACAGCACAGAACCAATCATTGCCTCGAGAGTCTGTTCCTGGTCACAACCTGGCTTGTTCTCCAGTTTTCCCTTCTTTGCCAATGCAATGAGATCTTGACAATCCGCATAAGCCTTTTCAACAAGAATGTCTTTTTGCCGGTTCAACTCTCGGCCCGGAATAACGTCGTTGATACCTAAAGAAAAGCCATAGTTCGCTGGAGGCGATGGTTGGGTGTATCAAGAGCGGAAGAGAGGAGTTTTATACCCACCAAGATAGCGCGCGCAGAGCTTTGCGAGACGACCCATCGCCGTCGCCGCTTCATGAGGTCCATAATCCCGCATGATCACCCCGAAAATGGATTTCTTCTTGCCACTACCGACGGTTGCCTTGTCCATCACGCCACACATGATCTCGCTATTCACGATTACGAGCCATCCGTCGTTTGGCGACAAATCAGGCGCTGGGGTCATTTTGTAATTCGACGCCTTGGCCTCTTCCCACTTGTGGCATTTGGATTCGACATTAACGAAAATATTGGACTGTCTATTGGGTCGCATGAGGACGTTAAAAACCTGTTTTCCAGTCCAGAGTCGGACAGGTTTCCAAATCGTAGGTGGAGGAATGTCGATTTGCATGTTGGCGTCCCCGAGATAACAGCATATTTGAGTGAATTGTCTGCGGTCAAGAAATCGATCTCGCCGAGAAAGCAGGAAAGAGGCTGTGATAAAATCCTGTATGGCAGCGATTACAGGTTCACCGTTTCGCGGCGTTACCAGGTTGTGCTTGACACTCATTAATTCAAGAGCTTCCGTTCGAGCTTCCTCCGTCTGCGGAACATCTACAGAGAGTTGTGTTAGCTGCTAAACCAGCAGGTCATATTAATTCACTTGCGAAGATTCATCTCGTCTCCGTCAAAATCGGCATTATATGGTCCACAGACACATTCGTTCAAGCGGAAAGATCGCCATGGTCTGATTTTAGCCTTGCAGAATACTAACTTTAGGAATATATGGTGCAATGGAGGATTGACGTACTCGATGACACATGATTGAAAGCTAAACCGTCATGATAGGCTCCAAACAAGCAAAAAGAGAGACTTTACCTTGTGCAAGCTTGGTTGGCGGTTGAACAAGACAATATCCCCATCGATGATATGTCTTTCAACGATGTCACCGACAGCTAAGCCATCGGCGATGGCGTTCCGATTGCCGAATTTCAAGAATTTCTTGTTCTCCCCGCGAGCCACGTAATTGGCACCTGGATGTACCTCGGCGCCATTGCTTACGGCTCGTTTCAGCGTCTCTATATTGTGTGGAGTGACACGTTCGGGGTAAGTCAAAATTTTTGCAACGCGTTCTGGTACGGCAACTTCATCAATGCGGAGGTTCGGATCTGGGGAAATAACGGTCCGGCCGGAGAAATCCACACGCTTTCCGGAAAGATTTCCTCTAAATCGACCCTGTTTACCCTTCAGCCGTTGTACGAATCCTCTTATTGGCTTTTGACCGAGTTGAGAGGGAACACCGGGAAGTTCGGAGTTGACATACATTGCGACTGAAAGTTGTAGAAATTCCCATTGTTCCTGTTAAAACATGAAGGATGAGGGAATGAGAACTTACGAAGATATGACTTACCATGAATTGGGGTGTAGGCGCACCCTTTGCCAGACCCTGTTTGATTAATGCGTTGGTAAATACTATCTCTGTGAGTTTCACAGTCAAGTCATCTTCATTGGACGCCCCATCTTGTGCAACAGAAGGGCGAATGCAGACCGGAGGTACGGAGATGTATTGCCAAATAAATTCTTCTGGTCGACCCCAAGCTGGTTGAAGCCCGAGCAACTCGCAATCCTGTGACAATGATTCAAAACGTTGAGAACGTATGACTAAATACGATCATCACCTCGTCCGATATTCTTCGGAATAGATCCAAAACCTTGAGCGGGTTTAAATCATCGTGGACCGCTTTACTCAAGTACAGACCGAGCTCCTTTTGTGCTGCGACGGCATGAGCAAAGGTCTGCTTCCACTTCTCCATCTCTTCAGCTGTTTTTTTGGAACGGAACTTGTCGTGAATGATCTTCAATGCTCCAGCTTTTTTCACAGCACCGTTTGTCGCCGAGCAGTAAGGGCAATAAACCACCTTTCGGGCCATGGAATTCACAGCCTTTGTGATGGCCTGTCGTTGGATGTTTTCTAAATTCGGTCGACGGAACCGCTTAAGGAATGCGCGTCGATCGGGCTCTTCTAGCAGAACTCGTGCACAGGTCTGTCCGCTAATATGTCGAAAGCAAGGACAAAGGATACACGACAAACGCACTTTGCATATCGCTTGCAAGATGCCAATGGTGTGCTTGAAGTAACCGATGTGGAATACAGGGACAACAAGCTTGATGTAGGCGTAATGCCCTACACAGTTGACTGAAGATTGTCCACAGGTTTCGCAGAAGGCGTTCTTGTCCGTGGTACCCTATCAACAGAACGTGAATGGCTCGTCCACGGACTTACCCAGCACTAACGCACAAGTCGACGATCAAGAACGCCGTCCTTCACGGGAAGCCTGTCCGTGGCTGTATACAAATCCCGGTGTGTGACCTCATACTCGGAGATCTTGACGGTATCTTGCGCGTTGAGCAGACTGAATTGCAGCTTCTTGCTACAGGTATGGCTGTGAGGTGACATCCGGACTTGTAAAAATTCTGGATACGTACATAACCTTGGGCGCGCGGTGAGATACCGCCTCCTTCATTGCGGGAAAGACGTGACGTCTGTGACACGATCGTGTGACGATGACTTGCGCGTCCCACATATCCAATCCTCGACTAAACTGCGATGTCAAGAACATCATACGATAGGTACGTCCGTTGCACCTCACAACCTTCAACATACTCACAGAAGTTGCAAAGATTTCTTACCGTCTTTTCGCCTGAAGGTCGTTTGTATCAAGTCGGTTGGTGAAGCATGCAGGCTACTTAGATCTTGGCTCATGACCGCGATCGACGCAGAATATGCCTTCAAAGCAATATCCGGCTCTGGGCACACCGCAGTCGCAGTCCGCGGGAAGGACACCTCTGTGGTAATTACACAGCGCAAAGTCCCTGTGCGTCTAACAAACATACCACTCGTCCACTGCTTACCGTGACACTGACGTGTGCCCGAAAAGGATAAATTGCTCGACGCGTCCACGATTACCCACCTCTTCGGCATCACTCCTACGATTGGCTGCGTAATGATTGGTCTTGTTGGTGAGGGTACTTTTCCTTTCTTGTCCCCAATCACTCATTCCTCTGGTCTTTCAGCCGATGCTCGTGCTCAGGTGGCTCGTGCTCGGGCAGAAGCTGCTGAATTCAGATATAAATATGGTTACGAGATTACGCCGGACGCTCTCGCCCGACGTATAGCGAATATCAACCAGGTTTACACGCAGAGAGCAGGAATGCGGCCGCTCGGAATCTGTATGTTATCGATTCACACATCCTAGATCAAGTTCCTCATCGCACACTTGAATTCAGCCATGGTCCTTATTGGAATCGATGCAGAATTCGGGCCGCAGTGCTTCAAGCTCGATCCCGCGGGTTACTTTGTCGGCTTCCAGGCAACCGCCGCTGGACAAAAGCAACAAGAAGCAATGAACCATCTCGAGAAGAAGTGGAAGAAGCTTGACTCCGGCCGTGGCGCGGAGGATGCTGTTCAAGCAGGAAAGACCCTCAGTCGAAACCATGTAATTGAGGTACGTGGCGTTTGTGGATATGTGCATTCAAGGACTTCAATGGCCAGTAGATGGCAATCGAGGCAATGTCGACTGTCCATGCGACTGACTTTAAACCCGGAGAGATCGAGATCGGCATCGTGTCCAACGGACCAGAAGAAGGTGAAAAGACGAAGGGGCTCTGGAGGGTAATGGACGAAGCCGAAATCGAGATACATTTATTGGCATATGCAGAGAAAGACTAGCCAATCTATCTGATGTGCTTGCCCGATGCACGCTGTATTGAGTGCGAACTTGATATAATAAATATAGGATGACATTCTACGTGCAATTAGCCTAGCTATGTACCGCGCAGCCTGGGCACATACTTATGCTGCAGAGCAACTCATCAGTGCAACGATGCCCCGCCACTCTAAATCCTGTATCAATCAATTGATATTTGGTGTAGAAGGCCCGACACTCACCAGAATAGCATCAATCTCGACGTCCTCAATTTCCTTCCTCCAGAATCGTTCCGGGGCCTCCCAAAAGTTAGGGAATGCTAGATTGCTTCCGAGATTTGTGGCTGGGATGGATACAGGCTGTTTCACAGATTCAGGGAACCTCTCCTTGACTGCCGCGGGTGCCGCCGGGTGTGCGTGGGGCTGAGTAGGGCCTGTTGGTGTGAGTCAGTGCTTCTCGATTGGACGGAAGGGCTCGTGCGGGCTAACTGCTTGGAAATATGCGCTTTCCGAGGAACTTGATGAGAGGCTGGTGAGCACGAGAACGGACGCTCATAGATGGATGCGTGTCGGAAATGATGGACAACTCAGTAGTCGGAGTGAGCATCCGGCAACCGCGTGCGTCATCATCAAAGCCAACGATGTAAGTATTTTCTGGAGAGTAGCTGCATCCACACTGACCATACCACCGGCTCTAGGATTCTCTTGAAAATACAGAGGCATTCCCGATCTTTACACCCTAAAGGCACAATATGAGTTGTTCGAGAGATCAAGAGAGATTTGAGCAGTGTTTCATAACTGCATAGGTGTTTCATCACTAGTAAAAGATGTCAACAATCGAATCAGAGTGAGTTTTACTGTATCGATTTTTATAACGACAATTCATATTCCGGCGTCCGGTTCTGTAAATAACTACAGTACATATCCATTGTAAGCACAAGATCTTCCTACAATACTTACAGTAGTCCTTCGCACTCAGGTACATATGGAAGATGCCATCATGGCTTTGGGCAGAAAAGCCTTGAATGGAATTGATGACAGTAAAGATAGACAGCGAGAGATATTCGGGAGTAGACTGAAAGTATTCCTGATCTCGTTCCCAAATCGGCGGAGGGGAGTCGGAAGGAAGACAGCTCGGAATGAGACGAATAATAGTTTTGAAGATGACGGCATGGGGGGGATGCAAGCCGAAAGTACTCGACATTTGACGTCGGTCCGTGATGGCGATGGTTCGTACAGTAGACGGCCCGGATGAATGAGAAGATGAATATTCTCATTGGAGACTATTTGTTTAGAAATCTATTCCTGAGAAGTTAACATCCTGACGTTTATCCCTTTGACTCATGATGCCAGAAGATCAGGAGAGGAGTTCTGCACCTACCTACGAGTCATATAACCATATTGTGTGTTTGAAAAGGATGCCGCCCTTGATGATGAATACCACTTTGTGTTTCGGAGAACGCTGCGCGGAGAATATGATTCGGATTACCAATCTTCCTCGTCCGAGTCTTCTGTTTGTGCCTCTTGTGACCAGAAGCTTTCAATCTTTGACCCAGCTCTTTCCTGACCATCATTTTGCGTTTCACGCTGATTTTCGCGCAAGAGGTGGACTACTTCCCAGAATACTGATTCGGCATAAATCGCTGCAGCATCTAGTGTATCCGGTACGGGGGAGGCAGGCAATAACGCGGGCGGAGTGATATAGGTTTTCGAGGTAGGAGCCGGATTTAGTGGAATATCGGGAATGCTATCAGGATGCTCCAGATAGAATGTTTCAAAAAGAGGCTTGAGTGCTGGTGCTGGTGATACAGACGACATCGATGCGATAGGGTCGCTCAGTGGTACAGACAGAGCGAGGGTCGCGTCAAGGTAAGGCTGTAATAGTTGTTGAGCGGATGTGGTGTTTGTGACCGGTGATAGAAGCGGGAGGGCAATGTAAAGAATCCCTGAATAAAGCGTTTAATATATATGCATCTAAGATACGAAATGACGAACATTTGCTCGTAGGGGTAGACATGGTGCCTTCGCCCATCACAAGAACAGTGGCGGCTGCTATGTTTGAGCCACCTCCCACAGTTGATGGAGGAAAGATGAGTATACCAGCGTCGAGTGGCTGGTGCGCTTGCGCTAGTGTGTCCGACTCAGATACGGGTTCCTGATGAACCGAAGGGCTTGAGGTCACCGTAGCAGAAAATTGGATGGGCTGGTCGATAATGGCTATGCACCGGGCGACAGATACTGTCGAAATATCGCCATGCGAAGGGGTTGGAAGCTGATTGATATCAGGTATGAGATGTGACGGAGCATTAGACAGGGACGATATGATGATATTAGCCGTGAGTATGTCTGGAAAGTCTTCGAGGGAAATTGAATATCGAGACTCCCTCTGCTCGGGGAGGGAGGAAGGTTGGGGATTGTGCGTGATCGACAGGATCCGCCTGCCCAAAATATATACGCTCCCGCTGACAGCTGCGGCGCGGCAAAAGCCTTGTGCAATCTCTCCAGCTCCCCCGTAATGGCCTATCAAAAAGGGAGATGCACCATAACGTCCCGCAGATCGAAGATATCGTCGGATGCGCTGCAAAGCTGGGAGAGTCGTGCCTGACAAGCGTTGCATGAATGACGAGATACACATTGTACATCGCAAGAGTCCAGCTCACCCGAGTTGGAGGGGCAGAACGAAAGAGCGTAGGTGATGGTCGAAGCGATATCATCAGGCAGAGAGAAGACGGCCTTGAGAAATTCGGGCAAAGGCATCTCATTTGCGTCACACATTTCCTTCTTATCTTCGAAGTCACCGACAGCAAACATGAGAAATCGCATTAAGCGGCGCTTATCTACCAGGCTGATGTCTTTGCTCTTGAAAACATCTTCCTTGGTTCCGGGGACGCTCTTGATGAGACCATCAGGATGATATAAGCCGACGCGCTCGATGAGACGAAAGCCACCATACTTGGAAACGCCGGAAGATATGAGAGAGGCTATGAGAGGGCCGGTCGAGGGAATGACCGATGGGCGAAGCGAAATCGAGTACTGCCGCGACTGAGGCAATGAGTGTACGGAGCGGGATATGGAGGTGAATTTGGGATTCCGTCCCGAGGCCTGAGTATCTGCCCACTGGGAAAGTTCATCTAGAGATAGACTGGCGTCATTTCCGCCGTAATATGGATTCTCGTCGACGTGGGCTACCTTGAAGCCGGCCTTGGAAAGTGCGCTTCGTGGACGTTGAGTAGAGAAGACCATGACCAATGGTGGCAGCTTACGCGGCTGTGATTGACTCTGTCACGCCTGTCCCAATGATGAGAACGTCGAACTTTCCTTCGTCCATAACGTCGTCGACAGCAGAGAGGGGAGCCGGTCACATGATTCGGCAACCACCTACCCTAAACCCGACCAAAACTTTTTTTTTTTTTCCGACCGTACTTGCTTCGTCCTCCCGCGTTTTCCTTCACAATGGCTAAATCAGATAAAAAAGCAGAAAAGAAGGTCAAGGCCGCAGCGCCAAAGGTGGCTAAAGCAACTTCAGCTGCCAAAGTCCCCGTGAAGACCGCCAAAGCAGCAAAGCTTCCTATCCCCGCTCCTACCAAAAAGCCTCCACCCAAAAAGAAGGAAGTTTCCTCAGACGACGAATCATCAGAATCTGACTCGGAGGACGAGGTTCCCCCCCCTAACAACATTAAAAAGGTTCCAACACCTTCCACCAAAAAGCCTCCAACCAAAAAGAAGGAAGTTTCCTCAGACGACGAATCATCAGAATCTGACTCGGAGGACGAGGTTCCACCCCCTACCAACATTAAAAAGGTTCCATCACCTTCCCCCAAGAAGCCTCCAACCAAGAAGAAGGAAGCTTCCTCAGACGACGAATCATCAGAATCTGACTCGGAGGACGAGGTTCCCCCCCCTGACAACATTAAAAAGGTTCCAACACCTTCGGATTCATCCGACGAGTCCGACTCGTCGGATGAAGAAAAAGCGACAAAAGCGACAAAACCTGGTGGTGAATCATCAGATTCCGAGTCAGAGAAGGCTGTCTCAAGCTCAGACGAAGAGTCTTCGGAAGAAGATACCGACGTCGAGATGGCCGACCCTAGCCCTGCCATCAACGGAGGTATGCCACCTATGATTCCATCAACCTAAGCGCTCCTTTAACAATGGGTTCAGGCAAACGCAAGGCTCAGGATACTTCTGCCGTTCCCCCCAAAAAAGTCAAGCTGGCCGACGGCAATGCTTTGCCTGTTGAAGATGCCTCCGAAGAACCCAAATCTATTTTTGTTGGTCGCCTATCATGGTCCGTCGACGACGACTGGCTCGCCCAAGAATTTTCCGAATGTGGAGAGGTTGTGTCTGCACATGTCCAAATGGACCGCAACACCGGAAAATCGCGCGGTTTTGGTTACGTCCACTTTGCTACAGCGGACGCTGTGGAGAAGGCATTGAAGTTGAACGGAAAGGAGATTGACGGACGCCCGGTCAATATCGACCGCAGTTCGCAGCTAGACAAATCCCAGGCGCGAGAGAAGCGCGCCAAGACGTTCGGCGACGTGACCAGCCCTCCAAGTGCAACGCTATTTGTGGGGAACTTGAGCTTTTCTGTCACAGAGGATACTGTTTGGACATTCTTCAATGAATACGGTGTCAAAAGCGTGCGTCTCCCGACTGATAGGGATTCGGGCAGGCCCAAGGGGTTCGGATACATCGAGTTTGAGGATATCGATGGCGCCAAGAAGGCTTTCGAGGGTGCTGCAGGTGCCGAGATTGAAGGACGAGCTATCCGTCTTGACTTCTCACAACCGAGAGATGGTTCTGGTGGTGGAGGACGCGGTGGATTTGGTGGTGACCGCGGAGGACGTGGTCGTGGCGGCGATCGCAGTGGTAGGGGTCGTGGGAGTGATCGTGGAGGTAGGGGTCGTGGCGGTCGCGGCGGTGATCGTGGCGGGCGTGGTCGGGGTGCTCCTCGAGGTAATGCGCGCTCTGGTGGCATTGCTGCTTTCGAGGGGAAAAAGACGACGTTTTGAGTCAGAACAGTTTGCATCCTTGCTTTTTCGGAATGGTCACCTTACATACATACTTGACATGCTTTAGTTTGCAATTGTTCCTACTCGTGCTCTTTCGTACCCTTCCTACTCATACATATATACGCAATACGTTGAGATAGTTTTGTCCACTGTCAGTCAATCAATGCAAGACCATTCGAGCATCACATCCTGTACGTCTTCGAGTAGTGTCGCTATGATTGGGTGGTGCGTAATGGTGTCCTCATCGGCTTTCAAGAAATTTGGTTTGTTGGTTTGAGGACAATGACCATAATATGTCAAGGGCCGAGTCTGAATTAAAGCAGCTTGCGAATATAATGAAAGAGCATCTTGGGAATACACCGAAGACATTGACGACTGGGATTCGAAGGACGTCCATTGAGAAAGAACAAACGGCGGGTCAAGGCGGGACCGAAGGATACCAGTCATGTTGTCAGCTCTCTGGCTATTGAATTCGCCAAGATTTTGCCCTTCCAGGTGATTGATGTACATTGCCGAGTCTCCGCACAGCGATGCTTCCGCATTGTCCACAGACCCTCTGTGCAGGTGAATTGAGCAGATGCTTGATGGGGAGACGGAGCGCTTAGTTTCGGCTGGGAGGTAAGGGCGGGAATAGATAGCGTGTCTCTTGAGTAGGTCCCTCTCGACAGTTTTCTGATAATCAGGGATGCTGCTGGGGGGGTGTCCTGGCCTGTCGGAGTAGTTGTCGATAGAGAACATGTTGGTTCGGTTCCAGGAGCCGGTGCGGGATGGACCTTCGATTGTTGAGGTTGGTGTTGTTTCTATAAGCGGGTTCCCGAGGCTAGGAGACTTGAAGTGGCGAGTGAAGCGGTGCTTGTGGGACTCCTTACTGTTGCTTTGAAGGCTGGAACGAAGACGGCACAAGTCGGGACATGACTCGTCTATCGCTTGAGAATATTCTGAGACTGATGATGTATAACCTGAGAGCAAAGGCGAGCGAGATATAGGCGTGGTTTCGATATTAGGCTGATCTATGGTCGATAGAGCGGGCGCCACTTCTAGTATGTTTTTATCCAGTTCGACAAGGGGCTTTCGTTCATGCGTTTTATTTCGAGGATTCTCCTGTATCGTAGGTTTGAATGTTCGCGCAGAGAAGTTCTGGGCGGCACGAGATTTGAGGCGGCCTGGTGGAAATGTGGCGCCTGTTGCGGCTGGCGGTCTTTTGCAAGATTTCACAGGAGGCAAGTGGTCCTGAGTAGGAAGATAGTTTATATGGGATCGAGCATCACGGAGGGGGACGACTTGGAATCGATGAGGAGTTTTGTCACGAACGGCAACGCGGGTCCTCATCTTGAGTCTGTCGGGGCTATAGCTGGGACTGGTAGTGGGAGTCGGGGGTGTAATAGACTCTGGAGAAGGTAGCTGAAGCAGGGCAGGTAAACGAGGGGATCCGTCTAAGTAACTGGGTTCAGGCATAGTGGCCACGGATGCGTCGCTAGACTCGCGAAGTGGAACTGTCCACGGCATGCAATTGGACATGGCAACTCTGGTTTTTCCACATAATATTTGGTGTGATTAACAGATACTTATTAATAAAAAGTAAAATAATATACAATAAATACCTGTACTTATCTCGAGGTTTCTCACAGCCAACATGTCCGCCGAATCCCGTGTAGTCAACTTTGGAGCGGGCCCCTCTGCACTGCCCGAATCGGTCCTTATCGAGGCTGCCAAAGGCCTACTCAATTTCAACGGCACGGGCATCGGGGTCGCCGAAATCTCTCACCGTTCCAAAGAGTTTGGTGCATACATTAAAGAAACGGCCCAGCTCATTCGCGAACAACTTGGAGTGCCGACCAGCCATGAGATCCTCTTCGTCCAGAGCGGTGGCACAGGCCAATTCTCCGCCGTCGTCCTTAACCTAATCGCACGCCATCGTCTCCTCCATCCCGATCTCCCAGAGAGCGAGCGACGCCTAGACTACGTCCTCACTGGTTCCTGGTCCCGCGCTGCTTCAGAGGAAGCCAAGCGCCTAGCGAACGGCGCCACCGTGCACATCGCCGCAGATGCACGCGTCCATTCTGCTGATGGAAGGTCGTTCGACAACGTTCCGCCTCACGCCTCCTACACTTTCTCGCCAAGCCCCGCATTCGTGTACTACTGCGAGAACGAGACCGTTTCGGGTACTCAATTCGCTCCCGTGGAAGGGGCCCCGAATTCTTTTCCGTTCCATCTGGTGCCGAAGGACGCGCCCCTTGTAGCGGATTACTCTTCGTCCTTCATGTCGCGCCCCATACCGCGTCTCGCGGACCACGCACTCATTTACGCTGGGGCGCAGAAGAACTTGGGTCCCGCCGGCTTGACGATACTTATTGTGCGTAAGGACTGCCTTGTGGACGTCGATGCCGCCTCGAAGCTCGGCGGGGCGCCCATCCCGATCACGATGTCCTACAAATGGTATGCCGATGGAGAGTCGTGTCCGAATACACCCCCCGTGTTCGCGATATATGTGACCGGGTTGGTGGTGAAGAGGAACCAGATGCTCGGTGGGGTCACCTATTATGAACAGCTCAACCGTAGGAAGCAGGAGAAGGTGTATCAAGTATTGAAGGAGGGACAGGTGAAGGGTGTGTTGAAGGCACAGGTGAAGGGGGGGGCCGGGAGTTGGATGAATGTTACGTTTGGGATCTTAGGAGCAGGGGCCGAGGCGAGGTTCCTTGCTGGAGCTGAGATGAGGGGGATGAAGGGGCTTAAAGGTCACCGGTGGGTTGTGATTCTTTTATAATAATTTGCTGATCTCATTCTTTTTTCCTTAGATCTGTTGGAGGTATGGAGCTATAGTGGCACACAGTGATCAGACAGTACTGATGCAATTCTCTTCTGGCAGGTATCCGTGTCTCCCTATACAATGCAGTCACAGAGGAATGGACAGATAGACTGGTTGCTTACATTCATGAATTCATTGAGCAAGAAGTTAAGGCATTATAAAAATCTAGGAGAGTGAAATTTTAGTAGGAAGTAGAATTTCTATTAGAAATTGCATGCAAGTGGTATATGACTTGCAATAGTGTTTGACAATCTTGTATTCTAGGCCAGGTGTAGTTGTACTGAATGAGACCAAGTGTCGTGTTCTGACCTGGGTGTTCAGCAAGCATATGATCATGCTTGTGCTGTAAGACTCGGTGTCGGAGGTTGTCGGAGTTGGAAACATATATCTGATTGTTGTGTTGGAGGAAACCATCAGGATTGAGAGACCAGTGGGGTTTAGGATCTTTGGAAAGAGTGTTATAGAGATGTCGGAAGGGAGTGCTGTGAGGATTAGGCAAAACATGTGTGATGTGCGTAACGCACAGACCACCTAACGGTGGTTGAGGGACAACGTCCTAGCAGAGTTCTATAAGGGCCTGTTTGGCAACCAAACTTTGGTTTGGGTTTGGGTTTTGGTTTCGATTTGTAATCAACAAACGCTGATGTAATACTGTTGCCCAAATGATGAATATTGATGAATCGTCGATAATCTGTGATCAATGCCTCCATCGAGAGATTCTCAGAGCCTCCAACAATGTCTTCTTGCTGTCAGTGCTTATTTTATACAAGCTATTGGAATTGCTGCTGTTCTATATGCATCTCCAAACTACTGGAAGCAAGATTATCACACCTCAGCATTGACAGGGGCAGCCTGGGTTCAGGAGCTTATCAATGGTCATCTGGATCGCATCTGGACGGAGCTGGAGATGCACCTGCATGTCTTCTTGGCTTTCGTAGCAGAACTCAGGCTATGTGGCCTTGAAGATTCACGATATATTGCTCTTGAAGAACAGGCTGCCATCTTTCTATATATGTGCATTACTGGGCTTTCGATCCGTCATGTTGGAGAGCGGTTCCAGCATTCCAATGAAACCATATCAAAGTTTGTTCCTATTTCTCAAGATCTAGTCCACAAGCTCACAAAGAAATAGGTACTTCCGCACGATTCTGGATGCTGTATCATCACCACCCTTCTATACAAAATATGTCAAATTGCCCCATCCCAGTTCCATATCTCCCTCAATTCTCAACAACCCCAAGTGGTTTCCATATTTTAAGGATGCTCTTGATGGAATGGACGGTACACATATTGACTGTTGTCCCTCTGCTGCTGAGCGCCACACTTCTCAGAATCGCAAAGGCAGTACATCACAGAACTGTCTGGCATGCTCATCATTTGAGCTCCTGTTTCTCTATTTTGTCAGTGGATGGGAGGGCTCAGCTGCGGATTCCACCGTTTTTGCTGAATCACGTTTCACGGATCTGGCCATTCTTGAGGGTAAATACTACCTTGCAGATGCAGGATTCCCAGCATGTAATGCTGCCATGGTACCTTACCGAGGTGTTCAATATCATCTTGCGGAATGGGGGCATGCTGGAGTGCGGTGAGTTGATGACAATTTTCAAGTATTTTTTCTGATTCTTTTAATAGTCCAGTAAATAAAGAAGAGCTTTTCAATTTGCATCATGCCCAAGCACGCAATGTCATCGAGTGCATTTTTGGAGTCATCAAAATGCGATGGACAATTCTTTCTCATCCACCACAATTTAGCATAGACATTCAAGCATGCATTCCACCTGGCCTTGCAGCTGTACACAACTTCATCATGACACATGATCCCAGTGATATCAATGATCTTACAGTCATTTATGGAGATGCAGCTCATACGGGCGAGCAACCATTTGACGATCAAGGTTATGGTGAACTGGCTCAATCCCATGTAGCCCCAGCTGAAAAACGAAGGGCAGAAGAACTGAGAGATAGAATTGCACAGGAGATGTAGAACGACTACCAGGAGTGGCTACGTCAACATGACGAAAGTATTGTATAGTTAATATATACTACCAGATTCATCAATTTCAAGCTGTTCTCTTACCCAATCCTCCTGAGTTTCATCTTCGAGCACAGAATATGTATCAACCGCCTCCATGTCCTTCTGAAGAATCTTGATAAGCGACTGCATCTGCAGACGGCTAAGCCAAGATTTCTCAAGTTGTTGGGCCTGAAGAAGTGCATGTTGGCGATGATGGGGGGTTGGGTCAACTCCTTGGGAAGGAGGTGCAAGAGCGGTGGCAACAGCATCACCAAATGCTGCAACCGAATTTGAAAGCTTGTCAAGAGCATTCGCACTGGCAGATGTTGATGGACGAATATGCTTCGGAGGTTGTGAGCTCGGAGCAGCAGACACCCATTTCAGAGGGCGCGAAGGCATGATGGCGGGCTAGTATATATGAAATGATAAATAATAAACTCGAAGAAACAGATAAAAAAACTCTACTGAAGGCTTGTCAATGGAATTGTCACCATCCTCGTCATCAGAGTTCTTGTTCTTCTCCGAATCTGAGGCAGGCCATGGGATTGGGGTACCAGGAGAATCGGGCGAAGAAGGGGCAGGTTCAGTGTTCCCAGCTGGTGCCAATGGATGATAGACATGTGCGCCAGCCACTGTCAAAGGCATTAGCTGCCCGACCTTGTCAAAATGAAGCCACCCCTTGTTACAAAAGGGTTTGGCATGCTTATCCTTGGCAACATGGGCCTCCCAGAGATGAGCGTTGTGTACGTTGATGTCTGCACCAAATTCGTCACTCCAGGTCCACCCTGACTTCGCCCAAATTCATTCAATCGCTCGATAATGCTTTCTCAACTGAGAACAGAAAAGAATCATGTTAAGGCTCTCAGATTAGGGAAATAACAAGTGTTACCATTGCCCATTTGTTTTGAATACATTTCCCTGTCTTTCGCGCTCCCTTAGGGACAACATCCTAGCGGAGTTCTATAATTTCTGTCAATCAACAGAAGATGCTGAACAACTGATGGGATGTTGTGTGGTGTAAACGAGATCATGAGTAGATGACATAATCCCTGGAAGGGTACCCAAGTAACGTGTGTACTATATCACATGACTACACAGGACGAACGTGCACAGTGCTGG
This sequence comes from Entoloma clypeatum, assembly GCA_963565915.1. Taxonomy (NCBI): domain Eukaryota; kingdom Fungi; phylum Basidiomycota; class Agaricomycetes; order Agaricales; family Entolomataceae; genus Entoloma; species Entoloma clypeatum. The sequence goes on from OY751494.1 coordinate 1,396,651, forward strand.
GCGTGCTTTTGCTGGGGGGTTACATCGTGCTATCTAATCTGTGCTAATCACTATGCTATGTAGGTAACATGTCCATATGAATAACTAAGTATCGATGTTTCCAATCTGTTATCTCTCATCGGTAAGCTCGCCGATGCTTGCATTGTATAAATGATGACTTACCCATTGGTTACAGTGTGCTTGATAAACCGATGGATCGGTAGTTCCTATTCTGGATAGATGCACTACAAAAGCACTATAGATGTAGGGCGGTGTAGACGATTCGCTGATCGTAGTGTCCCAATAAGTACGTGCATTGAGTAAAGTGTAAGGCAGTCGTCCAAACTGTCCGCTAACGAATAGACCATTAGTAGTAGTATGTAGTAGATAACATGACTTACCATTGTAAGGTACTGCTAACACTAGAACCGTACCAGAGGGTATCGGTGATGGGGTAGTTGAATGACTCAAGTATTGAGCATAGATAAACTATGAAGTAGAGTGACTGCGATGACTGTAGGTAGCGTAGAACAATGTCGTTGGACATAGTGTCGTACATGTGTAAACGTGATGGTAGTGGTGGTCGTGGTACACAACAGAGAAGCCTTGTGCTGACATAAACATAGTACCTACCCTAATGTCCACTCAGAAAGTGGATGTGGCCACTCCTCGTCATTGTAGACGATGATCAATAGTGTGAGAACACTAACTTGTATAGTGGGGGGAAGGGAAGAATGAATCTTCCCACAGTCGCACAGCTCCTGACGTAGAACACGTGCTTGACGCACAGACCACCTAACGGTGGTGAGGGGACAACGTCCTAGCGGAGTTCTATAATAACTGTCAATCAACGGAAGATGCCAAGTAGAATGATGGGACGTTGTGCGAGGTCACAGAGTAACGTGACTCTAACCCTGGAAGGGATCACCTGACTAAACCAGGTGCAATGACAGGTCGAACGAGCACAGTGCTGGGTGCGTGCTTTCGCTAGAATCTTATAAGGGCGAAAGCACTTTGTGTAACAACACATGTAAACACCTTATCAGTAGAACACAAAAATCCCCGGTTTGAATCAGTTGCTGATTCTCATCACAAGAACAAACAGATAAGCACCGCCGCACTCTGGGCCTTCGGCCCTGCAGGTATTGGCAATCTAACTAGGGTTTTACATCGTGCTAAGTACTTAACGTATGGCTAATGCTCTAAATAATCTGAATATGTCTCTCCGCCTAACACCTCTCGCTGATGCTCGACGCTCCAATAGTCGCCTTCCTCCTCCTCGCTATCCAATTCCTGATCTGTATCGCCTGACTCTGACTCTGTCCAATCGCTAATAAGGGGATCGAGGTGCGAGGTACGATTGCGTATATCGATATACAAGACAGCGTCGTGTTCGAACAACGCTTCGACGAGGATGTAGTGGATACCCGCTGACCGGTTCAACGGTAACTTCTCAATAGACTTGTCTCCCATAGTGCAATCTAAAGTATGTAGCGCGGGCTAGAATACTATATGAATAAACACTAAACGCTGTAATACAAACAATGACTCACCTGAGATAGAGGGCCGGTACGCCCAAACGTTCCTTCCAACAACGGTCCCTCCAACGTAGACCGATAACGATCCATAGACGTCGTACACAGCTCCTTAAACCATAGACTGATCTTCACATCCCCCACTCCTTTATACACCGACGACCGTAGACGTAACACATTGTGATCCAAAGGATGACCTGATGGTCAATTGCTGTCGTACTTGACGAGTATCGATTGATGTATACCACCAACGAAGAAGTGACTAACAGAGAGCGCCATAGTACGGTCCATGCCGAGGGACGACAGTAAACAAGTAAGCGTAGCGGTGGTGGGGGGAGGGGAAGAATGAATCTTCCCACAGTTGCACAGCTCCACATGTGTGTAACACGTGTAATGTGCTTGACGCACAGACCACCTAACGGTGGAGAGGGGACAACGTCCTAGCGGAGTTCTATAATAACTGTCAATCAACGGAAGATGCCGAGTAGAATGATGGGACATTGTGAGAGGTCACAGAGTAATGTGACTCTAACCCTGGAAGGGATCACCTGACTAAACCGGGTGCAATGACAGGTCGAACGAGCACAGTGCTGGGTGCGTGCTTTCGCTAGGGATCATTGTCGCGTATCCTCCATGTCATCGTCCTGGCCCAATTGATGCGTAATCCAGTATCCACACTGTCGGATGTTGGGGTGAAATACACCTATATCGTATCCACGAGCGTCGAGGAGGACTTGAGGCGAATCAAAATCTAAAAGGACGTGCCAATGTAGCCAGCCATCTTCGTGCTGCTCGACAGCCGCATAAAAACGCGGAGCGACTCCTCCAAAGTACATCTCTATCGCTTCTGCCTCTAACTCTTCATCAGATCCAGGAGGAGCGACCTTCGAGTAGGTGAGTAGAAGACGGGAGTATCGAAGGTAGAACATCGCAGAGGACAGGCCGGGGTGAGCGCGATGTTGCGTGCGTGCTTTCGCTAGAATCTTATAAGGGCGAAAGCACTTTGTGTAACAACACATGTCAACAAGCCCATCAAAACTTGCATCAAAATCCCCGAAAAAAATCAAAAGTTGATTCTCATCACAAGAACAAACAAGAGTGAACCGCACTTTGTGTAACAACACACGTCAACAAGCCCATCAAAACTTGCATCAAAATCCCCGAAAAAGATCAAAAGTTGATTCTCATCACAAGGACAAACAAGACTGAACCGCACTCTGGGCCTTCGGCCCGGCGGGTATTGGCAATCTAACTAGGGTTTTACATCGTGCTATCTAATCTGTGCTAATCGCCATGCTATGTAGGTAACGTGTCCACTGTATGACTAATTGTCCCCCGGTTCTTCGGGTGCTGATTGTGATCCGATAGCTAGATCGGTTACATGTCTGATGAGTGAACAAGTATCGTCGTCACGATAGAGGTAGTTACCTGATTGAGTACCTAGCGTAGATGTTGATGGCGGTATTGATGCGCCAGTAGGGGTGACACTGACCGTGAAGCTGGTCGCTGTTCCGATAGTCTTAGCGTGTACTAGCCAGTACAAGTAGAGGGTAGTGTCTAAAGCGCTGACATGATGAAGACGCTGACTCACCGTTCGGACTGATCCAATAGAGAGATACCGAACCATGTATTAGGTTCGTAGCGGGTGATAGAGGTCGCGGTCGCTAGTGATCCGACTAATCAATAGTCGGGGTGTGTCATAGTAGGCTGCCATGCGAAGCCTAAGTAGGGAGGTGGGGTAAGACCCACGAAGGAGGTGGTGAGGTCGACGTTGCGAGGTCCACGTAGTATGTCGAATGTAAACGAAGTGAGGTTATCGACAAGGGTAGCCACGATGGTAGACTGGGTACTAACGAGTATAGGTCTGATGAGACCATTCATATGCCGTGGCATCTCTCCAGTAAACGACATAGCGTCGTAGTGCTGGCGTCGAGGTAGTGGGGGGAGGGGAAGAATGAATCTTCCCACAGTCGCACAGCTCCTGACGGAGGGCACGTGTAAACGCACAGACCACCTCACGGTGGAGAGGGGACAACGTCCTAGCGGAGTTCTATAATATCTGTCAATCAACGGAAGATGCCGAACAACTGATGGGACGTTGTGTCGTGTAAACGAGGTCACAGAGTAACGTGACTCTAACCCTGGAAGGGATCACCTGACTAAACTGGG